>MU735067.1:18622-66088 GCA_026770625.1 Nicotiana glauca
GATCCTAATTGAAATTGGGTTGGGTTAAAATGGGGTTAAAATTGGGGTGAATTTGGGGCTATGTTTGCAACAGATTTTGGCTAGGTTTTAAAATAGCCAATTTCTCCATTTTATTTTTATAAAAATAGTAATAACGATTTTAAAAGCAAATTAAAAATACTGGGCAAACAAATATTATATAAATATTAATTTAAAAATACTTGAACTAATTTTGTAACTATAAAACGCTATTAATCATAAAATAGACTATAATTGCAATTACATGCAATTTTGCTTTAAAAATACTAAATAAATTTGTAAAAATATGCAAAAATTATCTTAATTATATTTTTATATAAATATGAGGATAAAATAAGTCATTCACAAAAATAATAATTTTTTTGGGAATAATTTTGGGATTTTTGTGGTATTAAAATAGGCGATAAATTGGTTTTAAAAATTATTAAAATACCAAAACTTATGGGTGTGCTCATATATGTATATATACGCTATTTTGGAAGTATATTGGGGTATAAAAATACATAGAAAAAAATTGGGTATCAACAGTGAGCAAAGAGCGAAAAGGGTAAATAAAGCCCTAAGGTTCTATTTATAGATAAAGACCCTGGGACCCGCTATACCTACCCATCACGGACTGCACAAAATGGCACCATGGTCCGCGGTACTCAAACTCATGAAGCATTAAGGAGGCAACCACCACGGACCACATAAAATGCTCTGCGGCCGCAGTGGTCCACAACGGACCGCATAAAATGCAATGCAGCTGCGGTGGCAAACTTCAGAGAACCATCATTCTATACCAATCATCATTACGGACCGCATTGATTTGTTTCCCCTACACTAAGGTCTTTGCAACCGCATTAAATGCGATGCGGCCACAGTTCAAACTTCAGAGAGTGCACATTTTTCCCAACTTGGTCATGCATTGCATCAAAACAATCCTACAGACATCTCAAAATTAGTTAGTCCAAAAAAATCCTACAATAAAAAGAAAATCAAAGGGAAAAAAAAATAAGACACATGGGTTGCCTCCCAAGAAGCTCCTCATTTAACGTCGCGATACGATGCAGGTTACCATCAAATCACTTGAGATGGATCATTGCCACAACGTGGCTTTCATCAATCTTGCCAAGATAGTGCTTGACTCTGTGCCCATTAACTCTGAAGATCTCACCATTTTTGTTTTTCAAGTTAAGTGCACCAAATGGAGTCACAAGCACCACTTCAAAAGGTCCACTCCATTTTGACTTAAGCTTTCACGGAAACAGACTAACCGAGAGTTGAACAAAAGAACCAAATCACCCACTTTGAACTCCTTGCTACGAGCATACTTGTCATGAAGGTACTTCATCTTGTCCTTGTACAAGGACGAACTGGAGTAGGCATGGAATCGGAATTCATCAAGTTCATTAAGCTGCTCCACACTAAGATTTGCTTCCACATCCCATTCAAGATTCAGTTTCCTCAAAGCCCACATGGCCTTGTGCTCTAACTCAATCGAAAGATGGAAAACTTTCCCAAACACCAACCAGTACGGAGACATACCAATCGAAGTCTTGTAAGCAGTCCTATAAGCCCATAGAGCATCATCCAATTTCTTTGACCAATCGGTCCTATTTACGTTGACCATCTTTGACAATATACTCTTGATTTCCCTGTTTGAGACTTCAACTTAGCCACTCGCATGAGGATAATACGGAGTAGAAACTTTATGATTGACACCATACTTTGCAAGTAAAGTGTCAAAAGCTCTATTGCAAAAATGCGACCCCCATCACTTATGATTGCACGAGGAGTGACAAACCTTGTAAAATGATCTTTTTGAGAAACGCAACAAAACTTCGAGCCTCATTGTTGGGTAAAGCCACGGCTTTGACCCACTTTGAAACACAGTCAACCGCCACTAGAATGCATGTGTTCCCACATGAGCTTACAAATAGGCCCATGAAATCAATATCCCACACATCAAAAATATCAACTTCTAGAATTGTGTTGAGAGGCATCTCATCTTTCTTCGAAATTCCACCCGCTCTTTGACATGTCACACCTCTTCACAAGTTCACTTGCATCTTTAGACAAAGTTGGCCAGTAAAACCCACAACTAAGAACCTTCGAAGCTATCCTCGCC
The DNA here is from genome assembly GCA_026770625.1 of Nicotiana glauca. NCBI lineage: Eukaryota > Viridiplantae > Streptophyta > Magnoliopsida > Solanales > Solanaceae > Nicotiana > Nicotiana glauca. The sequence goes on from MU735067.1 coordinate 20,751, forward strand.
CCGCTATGATGGCCACCATACGGAGAAGAATGACAAGCCTCTAAAATACCCAACTTCTCCTCCTTCGGGACACCTTCGGATCACTCCATCAGTACATATCTTGAATAATTATGGCTCATCCCAATAGAAATCCAAACTATCACATTTGAGCTTCTTCCTTTGGTTAGAAGAGAGCTCACACGGGATTATAACAGTCACAAGAAAATTATCAACATCCTTAAACCATGTCATATCATTCATCGACATAGAAAGTAGTTGCTCATCGAGAAATGTATCATTGATCTGTAGGCCATCACACAGCCTCCCTTCCTCCTCCAAGCGGGACAAGTGGCCCGCCATTTGGTTTTCACTAACTTTTCGGTCCATAATTTCCAAACCAAACTCTGGAATTAACATGACCCATCGTATCATCCTAGCTTTGGAATCTTTATTTGTCATCAATACCTAAGAGCGGCATGATCGGTGTGCACTATGACTTTGGCGCCCATGAGATACGGCCAAAATTTTTCCATTGCAAACACAATAGCCAACAACTCTTTTTTAATTACCATGTAGTTCCTTTGGGCATCATTCATTGTCTTGCTCGCATAGTACACCGGATGAAACATTTTTCTCACTCTTGGACCCAAAACTTCCCCAACTTCAACATCACTCGCGTCGCACATAAGCTCAAAAGGCAAGATCCAATTGGGTGCGGTAATGATAGGAGTGGTGGTCAACTTGTGCTTGAGAAGTTCAAATGCATGCATACATCCCTCATTAAGCACTAACTTGGAATCATTTTCTAATAGCTTCCACAAAGGATTCACTACCTTCGAAAAATCCTTGATAAATCTTAGGTAGAACCCCGCATGCCCAAGAAAACTTCAAATCCCCTTGAAAGAAGTGGGGGGAGGAAGCCCTGAAATCACCTCTATTTTATCTTTGTCTACCTCTATTCCATGTTTTGAAATTTTATGGCCAAGGACTATGCGCTCCTAAACCATGAAGTGGAATTTCTCCCAATTGAGCACAAGATTGGTGTCTTTACATCGGGCCAACACCCTATCTAGATTCTTCAAGCATTCATCAAATGAGTCACCCACGACACTAAAGACGTCCATGAACACCTCTCAAATATATTCTACCATGTCTGTGATGTGAGCACGTGATTTTTTGCCCTATAGGAATTACTCCCATAAAATACAAGAAAAATAATTTTTTCATTTTTTTGAAAATTTGTGCTAATTATTTGCATTTTTCTGTACATGTTTATTTTATTAAAAATCACGAAAAAACCAAAAATATCATGCATTACATTTAGGCTATTTTTATATTTTTTAAAGGATAATTAGTCAATTATTTGCTTTATTAAAATTAAAAATCAAAAATGGGTTTACTTTTACATTTTAGCCTCTGTTATTAGTAATTTTCTCTTTTAGTCTGGGAGTAATTAATGTTTCTAAATAATGTAGTTAGACAATTAGCTTAATGTTGCAATTTAGATTAATTTGGGAATTTATTTTAGGATTTATAATTAATTAAAGCAAAAAAAATTAAAAAAAAAAGAAAAAGGATTCTAAAAAAAGAAGAAGAGGGCTTGGTCTTAGATTTTGTTGGGTTAATTTAGGCTAAGCCCAACTCTTCCCTTACCCATTTCAACCCTCAACCCAAATTACCAAATTACCCGTCCCAGCCCAGACCCCTAGCCCGACCCGACCCACTCTCTACCAAATACAACCACAGATTCAAATAATACGGACGAGCCCTAAATCTCTAACACCCCATACGCGACTGTTCTTCTTCTCCAAAGAAGCACTCGAATCCAACCCCATTTTAGCCTAAATCCAAGCGAGTGAGTGTCAAATCTCGCCTCATGCTCTCCCCCTCTCTCCTCGTCACCATGGTGTAACGGTCTCTAACAATTAGAAGATTCTTTCCAAATTTTTGTGCATTTTCTCTAGCCTCTTGATCGATTTGCTGGATAAATGGGGGTCGTGGATGGATGAAAATTGATCCTTGCTCTCCATCTGTCTCAAAATCGTTCATAGAAGGGGTTGAAAAGGGATTTAGGATGGGGCCTTTTGGGAGAAGTTTCAAGATCTTTTTTGAGGTCCATATATATAAGGTGAGTTTTCTTTGTAAAGGGAAAAATTTTCAGAGTCTGAGAGATTTGAAAAGAAAGTTGGAGAAATCATTAGTTTTCATTGAGTCTTCTTGGGGTTTTCAGTTCCAATTCTAGAAAAGGGGTTCAGAAATTTCAATTTCTTTGTTTGGTTCTGAGTTCTATTTCAAAAAAAATCTGAAAAAAAGTTTTCATTATCTTTCTTTGATTCCTTTAAAAAGCGAAGATGGATTGAGTTGATATCGAGTTGACTGTTCATGTTCAAGTTAGTAGTTCTTGCATCCTAACGCATTGTAGCTGCTGTCTTTTTGAGTTTACATTTTCAAATCCACTTGTATTGGGTTCAAGGCAGAATTAATCTAAATTTTTTTGCAACTCAGGGATTTTATCTGCATTTCATGGACAAGATTATCAGTTCTGCAGTCTGTTTTTAAAAAAAAGAAGGGTAAGTTCTACAATAGTTTTGAGAATTATTTGAACTACTAGGCAAGCTGAAAACCTGCCCTGTTTCTGCACTGTTTAGGAGGCAAATCTGCACAGTTTTAAGTGCAAAATTCTACATTGGCTGGCCTGCAGCAGCCCTGATTACTAGTAGTTCGCGTTCTTATTGTGTTCTGCTTGGTTTTTGATAGGTTTTTGTTAGTTAGCTGCTTCCCTCCTCTTCTCCTTCTATCTTCATTTCTCCCCTTTCATTGCTGATAAATTTTTTTAGCAACACTTTGATTGGAGTCGAAACTTTCTTTCCTTTTGGTCATTGAGATAATAGTAACATGGGTTGAGGTGTGCCATATTAGCCAAATGTATAATTCGTGGCCCTCATTTAACTATTTCTTTTAAAATCCTGAGAGTTCGAGGTGTGCTATTTTGTAAATTTCTATGGCCTTCGCAAACACTTTAATTAGTTATTAATGAGGAATATTCGTAGAAAAACCTTTAGAGTCATTTAATATACTATCGCGGGTGTGGACATGTCCGCATGACATGAATGTGATTCTAAAAACAAAACTGGAGTATGCGTTCGTGCAACTTCGGCCCAAACTTTCTTAATAATAATAAAGCGTTATTAATTGTGGACACGTTTGCGTGACATGATTTTGACGCGCCAAACAATTGGGTACACGTACGCATGACCCGTTTAAAGATAATTTTCTTAATTTGAAAGCGGTAAAAGGCAAATGCACATAGGTTCTAAAATGAGTAATTAAACAATTTAACAAGCCAAGTATGATCAAAGCGACTGTGCTAGAACTATGGAACCCGAGAATGCCTAACAGCTTCTCGCGGTTTAACAGAATTCCTTCCCCGAATTTTTGTGTTTGCAGATATAAACAGAGTCAAATCTTTCCTCGATTTGGGATTCTAAACCGATGACTTGGGACACCATAAATTATCCCAAGTGGCGACTCTAAATTTAATAAATAATCCCATTTCGATTGTCACTTTAAGTTGGAAAAGTACTCCTTATTATGCCCCTTACGGGGGTGTAGTAAAAAAGGAGGTGTGAGAGCTCTGGCGACTCTACTGAGGATAATGAACCCAGAATCTCTAGTTCATGGTTCAAGAATTCGAGCTTGTTTTATGATTTTTACTTGGCTTCATTTATTGTTGATATTACTATATTCTATGAACCTTTTTGTGCTAAATGCTATCTGTTTACCGCTTTAATATTGTTGAATTGTATATAACTGTCTTCTTACGCCACCCATCTGAGTCTTCTGAAAATGGTGCACACGTTCGCGTGTCCCACTTTTTCTTCAGAAGTTATACCAAATAGAACGAGGCTGGGCAAACGACAAGGCCGGGCAGACTTCAGTGCTCCCGGTACGTCGCCCCCTCTTCGCCCCCAGTTGTCCGCTCGGGTACCCCAAATCTAGAACAAAAATGCAATTTTTAAACGTCGAATAACTTAGCATCATGCCAGATCCCTAGTAGGAATGCTTATTTGAATCATTTGTATTTGACTTAGGGGACTCAACACAGGGATTAGGTCCATTTAGGACAAGTGTACCCTAAAAATAAAAAATCATCCTGATGCATCCTATGTGTTACATGTTGTATTTATTCAAGGAAAAAAGGGTCATTTGGTGGACCAATGATAGCTGAGGGAAAATGAAAAAAAATGAAAAAAAAGAGAAAAAGAGAGGGTGAAGTGTGAAGATAAAGCGTGTGGGGCCCAATTATATTTTCTGTCACATTTTTGTTAAGGAAAAAAAAGAATTTGAAAAATTCAAAAAGATTTTGCACTTTTTCATCATTTTACGAAAATCAAAAATAAAAAAAAAGGAAAAATAAAATAAAAAATGATTTTACATGTTTCATCATTTTTCAAAAAGAAAAGATAACAAAACATATTTTCTTTAAATTAGTTGTTTTTTAAATTCTCACCGTATCCAATCTGCCCGAACTACGCATACCTGATTCTCTTCTTTCGGGGCGTGATACGTAGGCAATCCACATAGGGTCCGGTCTTCCTAGTAAATATTAGGTTCTTAGCTTTGCGGGTTCTTAGTCAAATTTTGCCCTTCTAGCCACCTTTTGGCCAAATAAGCCATTTTTAAAAAATAAATCATGTCTTGCATGTGCCCAGTAGGGTGTATTATTGTCTCACATAGTGCTGGTTTAAAATTTTCTCATACAGGTGTGGATCTACTTACCGGAGTTTGAGCATAACAGACGACCAAGTTGATGGTTTAATAGAGATGGGTGGAAATAATGCAGCTAACTTGAAGTTTGAAGCTTCCATTCCTGATAGTTATCGGAAGCCCAGACTAGAGGCAACAATAGAAGAGCATACTGAATTTATCAGGAGAAAATTCGAGCTGCAGCAATTTCTAAACTCTGATGTGTAGTTGATCTGCCCCTTCCCACCATTATCATCCTCACGCTGCAATTCATTAAGCCTTTCTTGTAGTTTGGCCCTCGAAAAGAGACATTATGAGAAGCAATCCACTGGGCATCGCATCCATGGCATAGGGCATGCATTTTGTAATAGCTAGAGAATGAAAGAATCTGAACACAGGAGCACCAGAAAAGTAACTCAATGGTATGGTTGAATTTATAGGATTGATAAAATTCAATGTGGTGAGAGGGACCAACCTAGCCGTCCGTGATGTGGTAACAAGTGACCACTATGTAATTTTCTCCTTGGGAAGCTAGTGAAGACGCATGTTAGCAAGAACAATCTTAACCCTGTCTGGAATGAAAAGCTAATGTTGTCAATTCCAGAAAATGTTCCTCCTTTGAAAGTGGCTTATTTCATAGCTTGTCTATGACAAGGATACAATTACAACTGACGACTTCATGGGGGAAGTTGAGGTTAACATTCAACCTCTTTTTACTGCTGCAAAAGCATCTGAAAACTCGACACTCGGTGAATCAATGCCGCTTGGAAAATTGAAAGCAAGAAAAAAAAAACACTTTAGTCAAAGATGGCATTATCAGTATAATAGATGGTAAGGTGAAATAGGATATCATTGTGAAGCTGCAAAATATTGAAAGCAGAATACTAGAGATTGAGCTTGAATGTGTTCCTCTCACACAATAGCAGGTGCAAGGGAAGGCTGATGAAAACAATATTCAAGCATATACAGTGGTTTATTTAACATGGTTAATCCTTGGGCTGCTGTAACGTATAAGAGGTCCTCTATCTTAGCTGCAATGAAGCTTTTGGTTGCATTAGATTAGTCAATTTCTTCAAACATGGATGCGTAGAAGAGGGAAACACAATAAACTGGCAAAGTGTCTGAATTTCATCACCATTTCCAGAATCTCTACACTGGAGTAGTTGCAAAAGAGAATTATGCTTGTTAGAGGATGCTCTCGCTGACAGGGCTGAGATTTTGAAGGGTTAACTATTTTGACGGACAAGTGTAGACTGCAGCAGAAATGCAGTGGAATCCGCATTCACGCCAACATTCAACTTTTGATGTCATATTAGACTTTTGATAGTACTAGAGCTAGATATTTCTTTAACCAACTCTATGATGTAAGATATTTGTTCTAACCAAAACGAGTACTTTTCTGGTTTTATTAATGCTAATTATATTACACGTTGGTGTTAAAAAAAATCTTTTGAGGTGTTTCTCCATACGAAGTTAATATCTAGAACCCCAAGTAGAAAATTTTGCTTTTATATTTCCTTTACTCCCTCCGTTCCAATTTATGTGAACCTGTTTGACTGGGCACGGATTTTAAGAAAAAAATGAAGACTTTTGGAATTTGTGGCCCTAAACAAGTCCAAATGGGACCCATAGTATTTGTGTGGTTATAAAAACTTCTCATTAAGGGTAGAGTTGTAAGTTTAAGCTAAATTGTTACCAAATTTAGAAAGGGTTCATTCTTTTTGGAACGAACTAAAAAGAAAATAGGTTCACATAAACTGGAACGGAGGGAGTAGTATATTAGGACCAAAATTCAAAAAAAAAAGAAATGAATTTTATTTTAGTACCTCTTTAAAAGTTTTATTTAAGGTATTAATTCCAAAATCCAATAAGATTTTCTTTTGAGGTGTTTCTTTGGAAAATTAATGAAGAATGGAAAAACAAATTCTTTTTATTTTTAATTAAAACTTTAGGATATTGTACATAGAAAAAAACATACTTTATCTTTTGTTTATCATTAAAATTTCTTCTTTAGACAATCAAAATTGAAATCTAAAAATTTTTTTTTTTGCTTGTTTCGAAATCTTGCATCGGGATATCAAATGAAAATTCAAAATATGTTTCTGTGGTTTATTCTTTAGATTTCCTTCTTAAAAAAACAAAAGAATCAAAAAATATGTTGCTCTTGTAGGGTTTTTGTTTCCTTAATAATTTTCAATAGAGTGTTTGTTTAAAAAAAAAGAACAAAATATTTTCTCGTTTAAGCTTGAGTTTAGAATAGGTTATAGAATATTAAGTCTAGAAAATTCCAAAAAAATGGATTTGTTTCTTTTACTTCCCTTATCTCGTCATAGTAGTCACTGAGATAAAAAAAAAACAGAAAAAAAGAAAAGAAAATGAGAATGTTAGTTTGTTTACTTTATTCTCGATCTTCCAGAACTACACAAAGATCTGATTCATGCGGGGTCATGATATGTAGGTAACCTACGTAGGGTTCGAATCATTTTTTTTACTATTAAAAGAAAAAAAAAACAAACAAAAGGGAAAAGAAAAAAAAGATTGTGAAATTATGGGATGTGAGAAATGAGAGGGAAGAAAAAGAGCGATAATCAGAAGAAAAAAAAGGCGGAAGGAAAATAGGGAAGCTAAGAAGTGCGAGGAAAGAAAAGAAAAGAGAAGATTCAAATGGACAAATTGGGATGATGCCAACTGACCTTCGTACCCTCGAAGTCATTTTAAAACCGATAACTGTGGCTAGGAGCATTGCACGTAACGTGAGATTATCTTATGTTAAATGCCCTAACGCTAACGTGATGACTTTATTTTGTTATATTCAAAGTAAAAGGGTGGTTGGTTTGTGGTTTTTAAAGTGGTAACTCTTCTCTACAACACAAAGTCAAAAAACAATGGCAGATGACAACAGAACTGAGTTGGTTGATACTGGTGCCCGAAAATTTTTGGTTGAATAGGATAATGGGTTGGTTGAAGAAGTAAAGATGTTAAGACAACACATGGCAGACATGTATCTGGCTTGGATAACTGGGAAAGCGCTACCCCCGCCACCATCTAGCTTCCTAGATGCCACCGTTACCCAAGCTCTAGGCACAATGCCAGGTGATCCTCTATACTCTCCAGATCCACCGGCTTATCTCCAAGCTCATGATTCCCAATATTACCTCTTAGAGGTTGGCCACAAGGCTCCCTACTCATACAAACAGGGCCCTCGGGATGAACTTCGTGCTGAAAATAAAGATGTTACAGGAAAAGAAGGGCGAGATGAGATATCTGGGAAGCTGAAAAGCAGAGAACAGTACTTCAAAAACATTTAAGGGAGGGGAGGCCAGGGTAACATGTCTTACAAAGAATTGTCTATGTCCCCCGACGTTCATCTGCCTGTGAGGTTTGAAGTGCCAAAGTTTAACTTGTATGGTGGGAGTGGAGATCCGGTAGCCCACTTGAGGGTCTATAAATGAGAAGTGTTGGAGAGAAAGATGACTTGTTGATGGCATATTTCAGTGAGAGCCTGACTGGGGCAGCTTTGGAATGGCATAATCGTCAAGATGTCGAGAAGTGGCATACATGGGATGACATGGCTCAAGATTTTGTGCGACACTTTCAGAACAATATAGACACTGTCCACACCGCTCCTCCCTATCTCAAATGGAAAAGAAAACCAAGGAAAGTTTTAGGTATTTTTGGCTTAGATGGAACGAATAAGTCGCTCGGGATAGTCATCCCATTGATAGAAAAGGTGTTGCTGAGCTTCTACAATGGTAGGGTCCAGTGGTCGTTCTTGCTAAACGTGTTCAGCCTCAACTCCAACCCCAAACCTATCCTCGAGCTCCACATAATCCACCTTAGTATTATCCTCCGAACAACATCCGGTCTTCTGTCCAACCATCAGGTCACTGCCTCCGCCGACGACAGGGTCATGGTCGTTCTTGCTAAACGCTTTCAGCCTCAATACCAACCCCGTGAACATCCCCAGACTCCACATAAGCCACCCCAGTATTATTCGCCGAACAACATCCGGCCATCTATCCGACCACCAGGCCACTCCATAGAGAGGGCACCAACATCCCAAAATTCACGTATGCCTTCACAAAATTTTCAAGCAACCAACAATCCTCAAAACTGAGGAATAGAGGGAAACAAAGGCAAAAAGATAATTTCACGCCCATCGGAGAATCCTACACAAGTTTGTTTGAAACGTTAAAGCATTCTAGCCTGATTGAGCCGCTACTCGGCTATACTCCAGACCCATATGCAAAAGGCTTTGATCCTGTTGTTTGATGCATATACCACTCTAATGTCCGGGGGAATAGCATTGAAGATTATCACTCTTTGAAAAGGGAAACAGAAAGAATGATTCAAGAAGGGGTAGTTATGGTCAATGACAGTGGCATGGAGCATGCGAATCTACGATGACCCGGCCGGTCGTCTTAAGAACTAATGCCCCGATCCCCTATTAACTGCTTCCCCTAAGTTCATTTCTGCTATTTTGGTTTGCCGGGACGTTCGGTGTTGAGTTTCAGAGAGTCTTGGGACACTTAGTTCCTAAATGAGAGCTTAAGTGTTGAAAAGTGGTCCGTAGTTGGAATAGTGTGAAGAAGAACTTAGAATGAAAATTCAATGGTTCCGTTAGCTCTGTTAGGTGATTTTGGGGTTGGGAGTGTGTTCGGAATATATTTTGGAAGTCCGTAGCCCGTTTAGGCTTGAAATGCCGAAGTTTAAATTTTTGAAGTTTTCGGTACGATAGTGAATTTTTGATTCGAGGGTCAGATTGAATTCTAGAAGTTGCAGTAGCTCCATCATGTCATTTGGGATGTGCGTGCAAAATTTCAGGTCAATCGGACGCGTTTTGGTTAGGTTTTTAATCGAAAGTGTGTTTTGAAAAAAATTGAAGTTCTTAGGCTCAAATCCTTGTTTAATTCGAGTTTCTGGCATTGTTTTAGGTGGTTTGAAGATTGGTACAAGTTTGAATAGGGTGTCAGGTGTTATTGGTGCTTTTGGTTGAGGTCACGGGGGCCTGGGGATGATTTCGGGTGGTTAACGGAGAAAATTTTGAAGTGTTGCAGCAGCTGATTCTTCTCTTCTGGTATTTTCGCTTCTGTGCTTGGGAACCGTAGAAGCAAAACCTCATAAGCGGCCATTCCATCGCAGGAGCAGAATTTGGGCTCCCTCAGCTTTTCCGCAGGTACAGAAGATTAACCGCAGATGCGGTTACGCACCTGCGAGACTTTTATCGCAGATGCAGCCCTGCGTCATTTGTGAGAAACCGCAGAAGCAGTAAGTATTTTGCAGAAGCGAAACCATGGAGTTTAGTTAATAGCCGCAGAAACGGCATTTGTTCCACAGAAGCGGGACCGCAAATGCAGTCCCTTGTCTGTAGAAGCGGAAACCACTAATCAGATATAGAGATTTCGAGGGTTAATTTTCAAAAGTTAAAAAAATCAAATTGAGCTCGGGGAAGGGCGATTTTGAGAGGGTTTTGAAGAGGAGATTATTGGGTAACGTTTCTTTAATCCCTTCTAGTTATATTTCATCATTATGTAGTTAAATCCATTATTAAAATTCGAATTGAGGATCAAAATTTGGAAAAATTGGGTGAAACTTCATAGGCTAAACTATTGAGTTTTGAGTGGGTGTTTGACCTTCAATTTTGGAGATTTTTATATGGTTAGACTCGTGAGAGTACTAGGCTTCTGAAAATGTAAAAATTATTTGATTTTGAGACGTTGGCCTAAAGGGCATTTTGGTCATTTTACCTAATTTCACGTTGTAGCTTTGAATAAAATGGTGAAACCAATTGTTTGCAATGTTATTTATGATATGTAATTAAATTGAATAGATTTGGGCCATTTGGAGTCGGATACTATTGGCAAAGGCATGGTTTCTGGTTGATTTCTGTACCGGCTCGGGTAAGTGGCTTGTCTAACCTTGTGTGGGGGACCTTTGCCCTTAGGATTTTTTATTTGGTATTTGAGTGCCTTGTATGCGAGGTGACGAGCGCGTATTTGAGCCAATTTTTGAAATTCTGGTTTTTACTTAAGATATTGAGATTGAGTTTCTTTCATATTTGCTTTATTCTACTTGTCATTATAACATGTGCTAGATTAGGAGAGCATGTTTAGATGATTTAACTTGCCTAATTGCTTAAGTTCCCTTGACTGTACTACGTGAAACATGCTAGGCCAGTACTACCTGTTGCTTGTCTTTTGTACTTCATTTCTGTGTATCTTCTGGTCTGGTTGTGATTGCGCATTTATATTGGGACTACGAATGTGAGATTCTGGTAGCTCCCCCCTTATTTGTTTACTTTGGGACTACTGGTTCGATTCCCGGTAGATCCCCCTGTACTTTTACTTTGGAACTGCAGGTTAGATTCCCGATAGATCCTTCTGCACTTTTACTTTGGGATTGCGGGTTAGATTCCCGATAGATCTCCCTGTATATTGATGGTTGGACTACAAAACGGTATGCCGGGATATCCTTTGGATTTAAATATGTGATGGCCTACGGGAAGGTACCCCGGGAGATCCATTGGATAGATGAGAAAAAGGACTACAGGACGGTATCCTGCGAGATCCTCAATGTTATAACTGGTATTGAGCTGTACATATTCCGTGTTTACTTTGTTCCTTGTGTAGTTGTTATTACCTTGTTGACCTGTCTTATCTCGCTATTGTGCCCATTATTACTGCCATTTCTTTCATATTGTTAATTTATTACTATATTTTACCTTAGTAGGGCCCTGACCTTCCTCGTCACTACCCAATCGAGGTTAGGCTTGGCACTTACTGAGTACCGCTGTGGTGTACTCATGCCCCTTCTGCGCATGTTTTTCATGTGCAGATCCATGTTCCTACGCCCAGGCATACTATCATCGAGGAGGAGAGATCTAGCAAAGACTTCGAGGTATATCTGCCACATCCGCAGACCAGGAGTATCTACTCTATTCTAGCTTTAGTAGTTAGCTTATCTTTTCTTTTAGTTGTTTAGATATTCTCGAGTTAGAGCAATGTTTTACGTTTCTATGAGCCTGTGGTTCCCGTGAGTTTTCGGGTTTTGGGATGCGATTGTAGACTTCCGCATTCTGTTTTAAGTTGTATATGCCAAGTGGCACTTATATATATCCTTTCCTTCTAGATTTGCTTAGTTTAATTAAATATTTCCACAAGCTATATTAAATTTTGCATTGTTAGGGTTACCTAGTTATAGGAACTAGGTACCATCACGACATGTTCATGGAGGGCGAACTGGAGTCATGACAAGTTGGTATCAGAGCTCTAGGTTGATAGGAGTCACGAAACACATTCCAGTTTATTAGAGTCTCGCTGATCGGTACGGAGACGTCTGTACTTATCTACGAGAGGCTATGTAACTATTTAGGAAAAATCTTCATTTCATTTGAATTCCTTGTTGTGCGATAATTTTGACATTAATTCTAAACTTCTTTCTTCTATTCTCTCACGGATGGTGAGGACACGTGCTACTAGAGATGATCAGGCACCCGCGCCCCCTACTGCAGCTGTCAGAGGTCGAGGCGACAGTAGAGGTCGAAGACGCGCATGTGGTGCAGCCAGAGCACCTGCGCGATCTGCCACCGAGGCACCACCAGCAGATCCAGTAGGAGCACAGGCACCTGGCACGCCTACTACTGCCACCACTACTCCAGCTCACCAGGAGACTTTGGCTCAGTTCATGAGTATGTACACCACCTTGTCTCAGGCAAGGTTGCTTCCCCTTGCTGCAGCCATATCCCAGGTCAGGGGAGGAGCACAAACTTCCGCTGTCCACACTCTTGAGCAGCGAGTGCAGGTTGAGCAAGCTCCCGATATTATGCCCACACTGCCTGCAGCGCCAGTTCAACCCGAGGATGGGTCAGCTGCTTCAGATGACGAGCAACGGAGACGAGAGGTTCAAGAAGTATGATCCCCCAGTGTTCAGTGGATTAATATCAGATAATGCCTTGGGATTCCTAGAGGGGTGTCATCATATTCTTCGCACTATGGGCATAGTGGAGTCCAACGGGGTTTCTTTCACTGCTTTTCAGCTTCGGGAAGCCACTTATGATTGGTGGCATATGAGATAGGCAGTACAGTCGAAGCTACTTCACTGACTTGGACCCAGTTCTCGGATATGTTCATGAGAGAGTTTGTCCCCCAAAGTCTCAGGGATGCATGGCGCGCAGAGTTTGAGCATTTGCACTAGGGTGCTATGACCGTTTCGGAGTATGCCATTTGTTATACCATATTGGACAGGCATGTACCGTGAGAGTTCGAGATGGACATTCCTTATCAGCAGGTAGTGAGCATTGTTAGGAGGATTAAGGGTATGCTCGCTGGGGAGAGAGAGGAGAGGGAGGCCAAGAGGTCTCGAGAGTCGGGTCACTATTATGGTGCCCGTACCCCAGCAGTAGGTCATCATGGTAGGGGTTATATGGGTCGCCCCGCCCATTCAGCTCTTCCAGCATCCAATAGTGCTCCGGCTCCGCCTATACCTCATGAGCCTTACTATGCACCTCCAGTTTCTAGCGCGCCTCCTGTGCGGGGTACTTCTAGGGGTCAGTCCAGCAGACCTGTCCCTAGTTAGTCATAACCACCGTGTCCTCCCAGAGCTTGTTTCGAGTGTGGTGATACACGCCACATGGTTAGGGACTGCCCCAGACTTGGTAGGTGTGCATCTTCACCGACTGCTCAGCCACAGTGTGCTCCTCAGAGTTCTCAGGCCATGATCACAGCTCCAGCTGCTAGCCCACCTGCCCAGCCGGCTAGGGGCAGAGGTTGGGGAGATAGAGGCCGCCCTCGAGAGAGGGGCCGGCTAGATATTATGCTATTCCTGCTCGTACTGAGGTTGTAGCCTCCAACTTCGTCATTACAGGTATTATACTAGTTTGTCATAGAGAGGCATCGGTTCTATTCGATATGGGCTCTACTTATTCTTATGTGTCTTCTTACTTTGCTTCGCATTTGGGTGTGCCTCGGGATTCTTTGAGTGCCCCCGTTTATGTTTCTACTCCTGTGGGAGATTCTCTTGTTGTGGACCGCATTTATCAGTCAAGTTTGGTTACTATTTGTGGTTTTGAGACCAGAGAGGATTTATTGTTACTCAGTATGGTTGATTTTGACATTATTTTGGGCATGGACTGGTTTTCGCACCATTTTGCTATTCTTGATTGTCACACCAAGACCGTGACGCTGGCTATGCCAGGTATTCCGCGTATTGAGTGGAGTGGTACTTTAGATCTCACTCCCAGTAGAGTTCTCTTTCCTTAAAGCTCAGCGTATGGTTGAGAAGGGTTGTGCCGCGTATTTAGCTTATGTGAGAGATGTAAGTGTTGATACCCCTTCTGTTGATTTAGTTCCAGTGGTACGGGATTATCCCAATGTGTTTCCAACTGATCTTCCGGGCATGCCGATCGATAGAGACATTGATTTGTTGCCGAGCACTCAACCCATTTCCATTCCTCCGTATCATATGGCTCCTCTTGAGTTGAAGGAGTTGGAGGATTATTTGCAGGAATTGCTTGGTAAGAGTTTTATTCGACCTAGTATTTCATCGTGGGGTGCTCCTGTCTTGTTTGTGAAGAAGTAGGATGGTTCTATGTATATGTGTATTGATTATCTCCAGTTGAACAAAGTTACAGTGAAGAACCGTTATCCTTTACCTCATATTGATGATCTGTTTGACCAGCTTCAGGGCGCACATATATTTTCTAAGATTGACTTGCACTCAGGTTATTATCAGTTGAAGATTCGGGAGCCAGATATCCAGAAAACTGCCTTCAAGACTCGGTATGGTCATTATAAGTTCCTTGTTATGTCATTTAGGCTGACCAATAACTTTCATGCATTTGACGCACAGTGTAGTCAGGCCATATCTTGACTCATTCGTTATTGTTTTTATTGATGATATTCTGGTGTATTCCCGGAGTTAGGAAGATCGTGAGCAGCACCTGAGGACCGTGCTTCAGACCTTGAGGGAGAAGAAGTTATATGCATAGTTCTCAAAATGTGAGTTTTGGCTGAGTTCTGTGGCATTCTTAGGCCACGTGATTTCGAGTGAGGGTATTCAGGTAGATCTGAGGAAGATAGAGGTCGTGCAGAGTTGGCCCAAGCCATCCTCAGCTATAGAGATTCGCAGTTTCCTTGGTTTGGCGGGCTACTACCGTCGCTTCGTGGAGGGATTTTCATCGATTGCGGCCCTATGACTAATTGACCCAGAAGGGTGCCCCATTTCAGTGGACAGAGGAATGTAAGGCAAGCTTTCAAAAGCTCAAGACGACTTTGACTATATTCCTAATTTTGATGTTGCCTACCGGTTCAGGGTCTTATACTGCCTATTGTGATGCCTCGAGAGTTGGCCTTGGAGCTGTGTTGATGTGGGACGGTAGGGTGATTGCCTACAGGTCCAGACAGTTAAAGATACATGAAAAGAATTACCCTATCCACGACCTTGAGTTAGTTTCCATTGTTCATGCCTTGAAGATCTGGCATAATTATTTGTACGGTGTGCATTGTGAGGTCTGTACTGACCATCGGAGCTTGCAGCACCTACTCAAGCAAAAGAATCTTAATATGCGTCAGGGGAGGTGGTTAGAGTTGCTGAAGGATTATGACATTACTATTCTGTACCACCCTGGCAAGGACAATGTGGTGGCGGATGCCTTGAGTCGCTGAGCGGATAGTTTGGGTAGTTTGGCATATTTACCAGCTTCTGAGAGGCCTATGGCGATGGATGTTCAAGCCTTAGCCAGCCAGTTTGTGAGATTGGATCTTTCGGAGCCCAGTCGGGTTCTAGCTTGTGTGGTTTCCCGGTCTTCCTTATTTGATCGTATCAGGGAGCAGCAGTATGAAGACCCTCATTTGCTTGTCTTTACGGACAAGGTTCGGCGGGGAGATGCTAGATATGTGACTATTGGAGATGATGGGGTATTGAGGATGTGGGGCCGGATTTGTGTGCCCAATATTGATGATCTTCGAGAGTTTATTCTAGCAGAGGCCCATAGTTCGCGGTATTCCATCTATCCGGGTGCCGAAAGATGTATCAGGACTTGAGGCAGCACTATTGGTGGAGGCGGATGAAGAAAGATATAGTTGGTTATGTGTCTAGATGCCTCAACTGCCAGCAGGTAAAGTATGAGCACCAGCACCCGGGTGGGTTACTTCAGCAGATAGACATTTCGTAGTAGAAATGGGAGCTCATCACCATGGACTTTGTATCTGGACTCCCACGGACCTTGAAGAAGTTTGATTCCATTTGGGTTATTGTGGATCGATTGACCAAGTCCGCTCATTTCATTCCTGTATGTACCACTTATTCATCGGAGAGATTGGCAGAGATTTATATCCGAGAGATCATCCGTCTGCATGGTATTCCAGTTTCTATCATTTCGGACAGAGATACTCAGTTTACATCGCGGTTCTAGAGAGCTGTGCAACATGAGTTAAGCACTCGGGTGGAGTTGAGCATAGCATTTCACCCCTAGATGGAAGGACAGTTTGAGCGCACTATTCAGATTTTTGAGGATATGTTCCATGCATTTGTGATTGAGTTTGGAGGTTCTTGGGATCATTTCTTTCCATTGGCGGAGTTTGCTTATAACAATAGTTATCAATCCAGCATTCAGATGGCACCGTATGAGGCTTTATATGGTAGGAGGTGTAGATCTTCGGTGGGTTGATTTGAGCCGGGCGAGGCCAGGCTATTGGGCACAGAGTTGGTTCAGGATGTGTTGGAGAAGGTTAAGATAATTCAAGATAGACTCCGTATAGCCCAGTCCAGATAGAAGAGTTACGCGGAAAGGAAGGTTCGTGATGTTTCATATATGGTTGGTGAGCGGGTTTTGCTTTGGGTTTCGCCTATGAAAGGCGTCATAAGGTTTGGGAAGAAAGGAAAGTTGAGTCCGAGGTTTATTGACCCTTTTGAGATCTTGAGGCGAGTTAGGGAGGTCGCCTATGAGCTTAACTTACCTCCCAGTTTGGTCGGAGGTCATCCGGTATTTCATGTTTCGATGCTCCAGAGGTATCACGGTGACTTGTCGCACGTGTTGGATTTTAGTTCAGTCCAGTTGGACAAAGATCTATCTTATGTTGAGGAGCCAGTGGCTATATTGGACAGGCAGATCATAAAGTTAAGGTCAAAGAACATAGCTTCAGTAAAGGTTCAGTGGTGGGGTCAGCCGGCCGAGGAGATGACTTGGGAGACCGAGCAGGATATGCGCAGTAGTTACCCTCATCGTTTCACTACTTCAAGTACGTTCTCCATTCTCGTTCGAGGACGAACGAATTTTTAAGTGTAGGAGGATGTGACGACCCGGCCAGTCGTCTTAAGAATTAATGCCCCGATCCCCTATTAACTGCTTCCCCTAAGTTTATTTCTGCTATTTTGGTTTGCCGGAACATTCGGTGTTGAGTTTCGGAGAATCTTGGGACATTAGTCCCTAAATGAGAGTTTAAGTGTTGAAAAGTGGTCCGTAGTCGGAACAGTGTGAAGACAACCTCGGAATGGAAATATGATGGTTCCGTTAGGTGATTTCAGGGTTGGGAGCGTGTTCGGAATGTATATTGGAAGTCTGTAGCCCATTTAGGATGGAAATGCCGAAGTTTGAATTTTTTAAGTTTTCGGTCCGATAGTGAGTTTTTGATTCGAGGGCCGGATTGAAATTTTGGAAGTTGCAATAGCTCTGTCATGTCATTTGGGATGTGCGCGCAAAATTTCAGGTCATTCGGACGTGTTTTGGTTAGGTTTTTTATCGAAAGCGTGTTTTGATGAAAATTGAAGTTCTTAGGCTCAAATCCATGTTTAATTCAAGGTTAAGGCATTGTTTTAGGTGGTTTGAAGATTGGTACAAGTTTGAATAGGGTATTATGTGTTATTGGTGCTTTTGGTTGAAATCTCGGGGGTCTCGGGATGATTTCGGGTGGTTAACAGAGAAAATTTTGAAGTGTTGCAGTAGCTGATTCTTCTCTTCTGGTAGTTTAGCTTCTGCGGCTTGGGAAGCGTAGAAGCGGAGCCACATAAGCGTTCATTCCTTTGAAGGAGCAGAATTTGGGCTCCCTCAGCTTTTCCGCAGGTGCGGAAGATTAACCGCAGATGCGGTTACGCACTTGCGAGACTTTTATCGCAGATGCGGCCCTGGTTCATTTGTGAGAAACCTCAGAAGTGGTAAGTATTTCGCAGAAGGGGCAACCACAGGTACAGTTTAAGACCGCAGAAGCGGAACCCTGAAGTTTAGTGAATAGCCGCAGAAGCGGCATCTGTTCCGTAGAAGCGGGACCGTAGATGCGGTCCCTTGTCCGCAGAAGCGGAAACCACTGTTATAGTTATATTTTGAGAGGGTTTTGAAGAGGAGATTTGTTACAACCCATATTCACATATGTTAGTTCATGCCATAAGGTAATCAACGTAAATCCATGAAGAGATTATCTTTAAGATGATAAGAAGTTAATCTGATTGGTCTTAAATGATACAAAGGTGTATAAGGGTGGTTAACAAGTATTAGAAGTTAAACGAATCAAGGATGTTGTCAGCCGTATTTTCGGGTAAACCTAGAGGTGCTTAATACACTAAAGAGATAGTGTTTTAAGGTATTTGAATCATATAGTATCCGTATCATAAGTGTTGAAGTCAAACAAGTTATGAGACAAAAGTCGACAAAAGTTGTCGCAACTTAGGTTCATGGTTTTACTTAAACTTTAGGTCAAATGTCATTAAGTTTTTCTCCTAATATACTTGGAATTAAGGGGTGATATACCCACCAAATTGAATATCTATTAGTGTAGTTTCCAACGCATTAAACCGTTTATCAGTACGATATTGGAGTAGAGAGATATAGGCATTTTTGTGAGACTGCACAAGCTTCTAGGCGACAAGTAGGTGTGTCACCTACTTGGTTAAATAATAGCCCGAAAATAGGAAATTTCGGATCGGCCAAAGAGCCCATTTAAAGGGTTATCTCCTGAAATATAACCCTTATCATCTATCACAAATAACCAGACCAAAACACCTGCAAACTTCCTCCCAAAAATTATCCACAAACCCTAATCGATTTTCCCTCTCTTTGAAGTTCTAATTGGGGGTAAAACCTAGAGTTTGAAGAACCAAGGGAAGGGATGAGTTATCCAACGAGTAAGGTAAGTTTACTGCTCTCTTTCACACATTTGTTTCTGCTGTGAATTCATGATAATTCGTCTATACATGTAAGAACCCACGGGACGGTGATCGGAAGCCGTGAGTTCGAGTTATTCACTTGTAGCGGATTGTTTTGTGGACTGTTTTGTGTTGCTGCTGGGCTGCGTGTTTTAATACTTTTTGTTGAAGTTTTGGTGGAGGAAGTGTGTGGATAAACACCATATATATTTAGGTTTGTGGGCTGGTAGTTCCTCGTAACATTTCCAGGTCGTTTGACACGACTACAGTGGTCGTTGTATGTATGAAGTAAATAGGTTGTGCGTGGACTATTTTGGGAGGCTCAATATGATTATTATTGATGTTGTTTGGGATGTTTGGTGATTGTTTGGAATTGTTTGAAGTCACATGTATAGGGGAGGTTTTGTCCATTTCATCGTAAAATAGGTTATGGTCGATACATAATAGTTATGACGCTTAAATGATAACGATAGCATCCTTTCTCTTATTGTAGAATAAGGAGTTGTGACAATTGCATAGCTTGAGATTGGGGAAGTATATACAAGGTATGTGAGGCTATCCCTTTCCTTCTTTTGCACGACTCCGATCATATATAGTTTAATGAACGAGCTTCCAAAGATACTATACTCTTAGAAGCTAGCAGTACTTTCATTATTTCCCCTCTTATGGAACGATTGATGTGATGTTGCTGCTCTCATTCTTATGTTATCAATGCTATTGGTACTTCCTAATTCTTATAAGGTTCATGGTGAAGAGTTAGTCCTAATAACGTGTACATAGGATAACGACCTTACGTCACTCCGAAAGGTTTAGAACGTGAGTCCATGAGTCGAGCATGCATTATATATATGTATCTATTTTACTCTACCGAGACGCGCTATAGTCGGTCGGGTATGGCACTTATTGTGCAACCACTGATCAGTTAGGTTTTACCGAGCTCCACGTGGCTGGGTACGATTCTACCGAGCCTTATAATGTCTGGGTATGTTTTTTGCCCAGCCTATTACGGCCAGGTACGATATGATGGTGATGCCCATAAAGGCGAATGTTTTTAAAGTTTATGTATTTATATACATGTATCATGCATTTCATGTCAGTAGCCCTCAGAGGTACTCAGATGTTACAGGTTGTATATTCTTTATCCCTTCTTACATTACTGTTCGTATTTATGGTTCCACGCCTTGCATACTCGGTAATTTATTCGTACTAACGTCCTTTTATTTGTGGACGCTGCATGTCGTGCTACAGGTCCTGATAGACAGGCAGGTGCAGCTCCCTTACCACAGTAGGTTGTCCAGTTCAGCGGTGATTGGAAAGATCCCTTCTCCGGACTTGCCTTGGTCTTGGTATGCATTTTTGTTATAGACATTATAGGTATGTCGGCGCCCTATTCCGGCTATGTTGCAGCACTTATGTTCCTTTAGAGGCTCATAGACAGGTGTTGACTCATGTATAGTTTGGTATGCCTTGTTGGCTAGTTTTTGTTGTATAGTCTTTCATGGAAGCGTGGTAGCTCGTACCTTATATATAGTTTCTTGATTGTCTGGTCACCCATGTTATGTATGTTCATGCCATCAGAGTTTATTGTTGGTCGTCCATGATCCATGTCTACCATTTATATCGATCTCGTCAGCCCTAAAAGATAGTAAAGAAGGTTAGATAAAATGTACATTGGTGCCTGGCAAGTAAGGTCAGGTGCCAGTCATGGCCCTCCAGTTTGGGTTTTGACAAACTTGGTATCAGAGCCAGGTTTGTCCTAGGGATTGTCTATGAGCCGTGTCTGGTAGAGTCTTGATTGTGGATGTGTAGCACGCCACATTTATAATCAGGAGGCTCCATGACATCTAGGGTTGTTACCTTCTTCCTGAATCTAGATCGTGCATAGAGTTGAGTCGTAAGTGTTCATCTTTAATATACACTTTGTTTTCTTACAGCGATGCCTTCGACTAGGAAGCAAACAATTAGTAGACGGCTTGATACAGCTGCAGGACAGGGTACCAGTCAGGTGCCCCAAGCCAGAGCAGGCCAAAGTGAGGCTTAGAGTGAGATGACGTCTCATACCCCATCTACTCCGTCTCCTCCAGAGGATATTAGGAGGAACCCAGCACCTCCAATTCCTCCGTCTGGCACTACAGACTAGGATATGCAGAGTGCTTTGCAGTTATTGACTAGCTTGGTAGCTACTCAGAATCAGAGGTAGAATACTGGTATTGTTGAGTGATTTTATTAATTTAAACCCTCCAGTGTTTATCGGATCAGACCCCAAGGAGGACCCGCATACTTTTATTGACCGGGTTCAACGTACACTACGGGTTATGCATGTTAGTGATATAGAGGCAGTAGAGTTAGCTTCTTATTGTCTACGTAATGTAGCGGTTCTCTGATTGATAGGTGGGAGAGATCCAGGTGTCTGAACGCTCCTCCAGCTGTGTGGAAGGATTTTTCTGAGGCCTTTCTTCGTCACTACTTGACAGTTGAGATACGATGAGCTAGAGCTGATAAGTTCTTGAACCTTAAACAAGGTAATACGAGTGTGTAAGAGTATAGTATGCAGTTTGATTCTTTAGCAAGGTATGCTCTCCATATGGTGGCAGAGATGAGTGATAGGGTACATTTGTTCGTGAACGGATTGGGACCACATTTAATAAATGAGTGCACGACAGCCTCCTTGGTGGAGGGCATGGATATTTCCCGTATTCAGGCTTATGCCCATATCCTAGAGGATCATAAGCGCTAGCAGAGGGCAGATAGGGAGCAGGATAGGGGCCAGCATAAGAGGGCAAGATTTGCAAGGCATTCTGATGACTACAGAGGCAGCGACAGTCCCCCGTCTTCGAGGAGTTTGGTGCCACCTGTAGCTAGTGCTCCTCCACAGTTTCAGAGGCCTCGATATGATTGATTTACCTATTCTGGTCCAAGTCAGAGTTCGCGAGCATCAGGCTCACAGCATCATAGGGATACTAGTCAGACGTGACCCACAACACCACGTTGTGATCAGTGCAGTAAGGCCCACTTTGGACTGTGCCGTCGAGGTTCTGATGTATGTTATTCTTGCAACGGGATTGTCCTAACAGGGGAGGTGATGGTATGGCTCAGCCGACTGGATCTGTTTCTGGTTCTTCCTCATCAGTTCGACCTCACGCACAGGGATTTTAGCAGTCGACAGGTCGTGGTAGAGGTAGAGAGGCAGAGCCAAGTTTGAGTGGTGCTCAAAATCGAACCTATGCTTTAGTAGGTCGACAGGATCTCTAGTCGTCTCCAGATGTTGTTACAGGTATATCATCTGTGTTTTCTTATGATGTATATGCGCTGATTAATCGGGGATCTACATTATCATATGTTACAACTCATATTCACGTATGTTAGTTCATGCAATAAGGTAGTCAACGTAAATCCATGAAGAGATTATCTTTAAAATGATAAGAAGTTAATCCTATTGGTCTTAAATGATACAAAGGTGTATAAGGGTGGTTAACAAGTATTAGAAGTTAAACGAATCAAGGATGTTGTCAGCCGTATTTTTGGGTAAACCTAGAGGTGCTTAATACACTCAAGAGGTAGTGTTTTAAGGTATTTGAATCATATAGTATCCGTATCATAAGTCTTGAAGTCAAACAAGTTATGAGACAAAAGTCGACAAAAGTTGTCGCAACTTAGGTTCATGGTTTTACTTAAACTTTAGGTCAAATATCATTAATCTTTTCTCCCAATATACTTGGAATTATGGGGTGACCAAATTGAAGATCTATGAGTCTAGTTTCCAACGCATTAAACCGTTCATCAGTACGACATTGGAGTAGAGAGATATAGGCATATTTGTGAGTCTGCACAAGCTGCTAGGTGACAAGTAGGTGTGTCACCTACTTGGTTAAATGATAGCCCAAAAATAGGCAATTTCGGGTCGTCCATAGAGCCCATTTAAAGGGTTATCTCCTGAAATATAACCCTTATCATCTATCACAAATAACCAGACCAAAACCCCTGCAAACTTCCTCCCAAAAATTATCCACAAACCCTAATCGATTTTCCCTCTCTTTCAAGTTCTAATTGGGGGTAAAACCTAGAGTTTGAAGAACCAAGGGAAGGGCTGAGTTATCCAATGAGTAAGGTAAGTTTACTGCTCTCTTTCATACATTTATTTCTTCTGTGAATTCATGGTAATTCGTTCTATACATGTAAGAACTCACGGGACGGTTATCGGAAGCCGTGAGTTCGAGTTATTCACTTGTAGCGGATTGTTTTGTGGACTGTTTTGTGTTGCTGTTGGGCTGCATGTTTTAATACTGTTTGTTGGAGTTTTGGATTAGGAAAGGTGTGGAGAAACACCATATATATTTAGGGTTGTGGGCTGGTAGTTCTTCGTAACATTTCCGGGCCGTTTGACATGACTACGGTGGTCGTTGTATGTATGAAGTAAATAGGTTGTGCGTGGACTATTTTGGGATGCTCAATATGATTATTATTGATGTCGTTTGGGCTGTTTGGTGATTGTTTGGAATTGTGTGAAGTCACTTATACAGGGGAGGTTCTGTCCGTTTCATCGTAAAATAGGTTGTGGTCGATACATAATAGTTATGACGCTTAAATGATAACGATAGTATCCTTTCTCTTATTGTAGACTAAGGAGTTGTGAAAATTGCATAGCCTGAGATTGGGGAAGTATATACAAGATATGTGAGGCTATCCATTTCCTTCTTTTGCACGACTCCGATCGTACATAGTTTAACGGACGAGCTTCCAAAGATACTCTACTCTTAGAAGCTAGCAGTACTTACATTATTTCCCCTCTTATGGAACGATTGATGTGATGTTGCTTCTCTTATTCTTATGTTATCAATGCTATTGGTACTTCCTGATTCTTATAAGGTTCATGGTGAAGAGTTAGTCCTAATAACGTGTACACAGGTTACCGACCTTACATCACTCCGAAAGGTTTAGAACGTGAGTCCATGAGTTGAGCATGCATTATATATATGTATCTATTTTACTCTACTGAGCCGCGCTATAGTCGTCCGGGTATGTCACCTATTGTGCAACCACCGATCAGTTGGGTTTTACCGAGCTTCACGTGGCCAGGTACGATTCTACCGAGCCTTATGATGGCCGAGTATGTTTTTTACCGAGCCTATTATGCCGAATACGATATGATGGTGATGGCCACTGAGGCAAATGTTTTTAAAGTTTATGTATTTATACATATGTATCATGCATTTCATGTCAGTAGCCCTCAGAGGTACTCAGATGTTACAGGTTGTATATTTTTTATCTCTACTTACATTACTGTTCGTATTTATGGTTCCCTGCCTTGCATACTCAGTACTTTATTCACACTGACATCCTTTTATTTGTGGACGCTGCATGTCGTGTTGCAGGTCCTGATAGACAGGTAGGTGCAGCTCCCTCACCCTAGTAGGCTATCCAGTTTAGCGGTGATTGGTAAGATCCCTTCTCCGGACTTGCCTTGGTCTTGGTATGCATTTTTGTTGTAGACATTATGGGTATGTCAGGGCCCTGTTCCGGCTATGTTGCAGCACTTATGTTCCTTTAGATGCTCATAGACAGGTGTCGACTCATATATAGTTTGGTATGCCTTATCGGCTAGTTTTTGTTGTATAGTCTTTCATGGAAACGTGGTAGCTCGTACCTTATATATATTTTCTTGATTGTCTGGTCACCCATGTTATGTATGTTCATGCCATCAGATTTTATTGTTGGTCGTCCATGATCCATGTCTACCATTTATATTGATCTCGTCAGCCCCAAAAGATAATAAAGAAGGTTAGATAAAATATACGTTGGTGCCCGGCAAGTAGGGTCGGGTGCTAGTCATGGCTCTCCAGTTTGGGTCATGAGAAGATTATTCGGTAATATTTCTTTAATCCCTTCTAGTTATATTTCATCATTATGTAGTTAAATCCATCATTAAAATTCGAATTGAGGATAAAAAAATTAGAAAAATTGGGTGAAACTTCATAGGCTAAACTATTGAGTTTTGATTGGGTGTTTGACCTCCGATTTAGGAGATTTTTATATGGTTAGACTCGCTATGAGGTTTCTGAAAATGTAAAAATTATTTGATTTCGAGACGTTGTCCTGAAGGGCATTTTGGTCATTTTACCTAATTTCACGTCGTAGCTTTGACTAAAATGGTGAAACCAGTTGTTTGCAATGTTATTTATGATATGTAATTAAATTGAATAAATTTTGGCCATTTAGAGTCGGATACTCATGGCAAAGGCGAGGTTCCTGGTTGATTTCTATTCCGGCTCGAGGTAAGTGGCTTGTCTAACCTTGTGTGGGGGACCCTTCCCCTTAGGATTTGTTATTTGGTATTTGAGTGCCTTGTATGCGAGGTGTCGAGCGCGTACTTGAGCCAATTGTTGAAATTCCGATTTTTACTTAAGATATTGAGATTGAGTTTCTTTCATATTTGCTTTATTCTACTTGTCATTATAACTTGTGCTAGATTAGGAGAGCATGTTTAGCTGATTTAACTTGCCTAATTGCTTAAGTTGCCTTGATTGTACTACGTGAAGAATGCTAGGCCAGTACTACCTGTTGCTTGTCCTTTGTACTTCATTTCTGTGTATCTTCTGGTTATGATTGCGCATTTATATTGGGACTACGGATGTGGGATTCTGGTAGCTCTCCCCTTATTTGTTTACTTTGGGACTACGTGTTCGATTCCCGGTAGATCCCCTTGCACTTTTACTTTGGGACAGCGGGTTAGATTCCCGATAGATCCCCCTTCACTTTTACTTTGGGACTGCGGGTTAGATTCCCGATAGATCTCCCTGCATATTGATGGTTGGACTACGGGACGGTATCCTGAGAGTTCCTTCATAGTTACATATGTCATGGACTACAGGACGATACACTGGGAGATCCACTGGACAGATGAGAAAAAGGACTACAGGACGGTATCCTGGGAGATCCTCATTGTTATCACTGGTATTGAGCTGTACACATTCCGTGTTTACTTTGTTCCTTTTATAGTTGTTATTGCCTTGTTGACCTGTCTTATCTCACTGATGTGCCCATTATTATTGCCATTTCTTTCATACTGTTAATTTAGTATTATATTTTACCTCAGTAGGGTCCCGACCTTCCTCGTCACTACCCAACCGAGGTTAAGCTTGGCACTTACTGAGTACCGTTGTGGTGTACTCATGCCCCTTCTGCGTATGTTTTTCATGTGTAGATCCAGGTTCCTCCACCTAGGCGTACTATCATCGAGGCAGAGAGATCTAGTAGAGACTTCGAGGTTTATCTGCCACATCCGCAGACCA
Source organism: Nicotiana glauca (assembly GCA_026770625.1). NCBI lineage: Eukaryota > Viridiplantae > Streptophyta > Magnoliopsida > Solanales > Solanaceae > Nicotiana > Nicotiana glauca. The sequence goes on from MU735067.1 coordinate 46,898, forward strand.
GGATTCTCTACTCTATTCCAGCTTTAGTAGTTAGCTTAATTTTTTCTTTCAGTTGTTTAGATATTCTGGAGTTAGAGCAATGTTTTACGTTTCTATTAGCCTGTGGTTTCCATGAGTTTCTAGGTTTTGGGATGAGATTGTAGACTTCCGCATTCTGTTTTGATTCGTATATGCCAAGTGGCACTTATAATATCGTTTCCTTCTATATTTGCTTAGTTTAATTAAATATTTTCCGCAAGCTATATTAAATTTCACATTGTTAGGCTTACCTAGTTGTAGGAATTAGGTACGATCACGACATGTTCATGGAGGGTGAACTGGGGTGGTGACAGAATCCTCTTGGGGATTTGTTGATTAAAGTTGATAATGGTCTTGGCAATATTGATGCAAAACTCAGTGGCTAAGATGCTGTGCTTGGTAATTGGGAAGCCGCTCCATTTCCTGATCAGCCGGAGTGGAGTTTTGGTGGTATATTTTGTCTTTTATGTTGTCCGGGTTATTTCAGGGTTGTAATACAGATATTGTCTTGTGACTCAAACCCTTCTATCCTTTCATTCTGCCTGGTTTGTTTAGTCATAGTAGCTCCTTTAGTGTTGTCTAGGTTTGTTCCAGGGTTATGACCCCAGTCTAGTTTGCTTGTCTTATTGTTCGAACTGTTTCACCGCCTGTATAATGTAGTTTCTTGTTTTCTGTTATTTGAAGCCATTTTCTTTTTTTTTTCTTTCTACAATTCTTTTCTTGTTGGTTCTAGTGACATGACATGCATACATAATTCTCAGCCTGAGCTCAAAAGTTAGTTTAGTCATGAAGCCTTGAAATAATTTTGAAGATGACACGGGCACTTGAGGGAAATAGGAACAGAATTGGACACTTTGAGATCATTTGAAGCCCAAACCATGTGAAGCTAGGGCAGATAAAACATAGAGAAACACTATTGAAATGCATCATGCTGTATCGAGTTGAAGCTAAAGAGAAGTTCGCCCAAATTGACAGGGGTCGTTCATAGTAATGAAAGCGAGAGTGTTGTCCAATGATGCTTGGTATTTAACAGATGTAGAAGATGAATGTGTGGATATGGTTATCAAGTCTGGCACAATCAAAAGATGTTACGAATGTTTTCCCTGGTTTGCTTAATTGTGTTGTTTGTACTTGGCATGTTTTGAAGATTGGAATGACGAAGGCATTTTGTTATGTTATCTAAACACTTTATCCTTCATTACCCCTTTGAGCCTTATTTATTTTCTTTCATACCCCTCTTTTGGAATCAGTAGCAAAAATTAGGAACACAAGCATGAAAGATAAGTAAAGGAAAAAGAGAAAAGAAAAAGAATGAAAAGAGAGAGGAAAAGAGGATGAAAAAAAAGAAAAAACAACAAAACAACAAAAAGAGAAAAGGAAGAAAGAAAAGAAAAGAAGAGAAAGAGGAAGAAAAATAAAAGAAAAATCATAACAACAAAGTAATTCCTATGACATGAAATACGTTCGACCTGATTCCTTTTAAGGATACGTAGGCAGCCTCACGGTTCGGTCCCATCAAAATAAAAATCTAAAAGACCCCAAGCAAAGAAACTGGGGCAGAAGTTGTTGTTGTTGTAAGAAATCTAATTCCAAAAGTTGTAATTTTGAATCCATCTGAATTATTTTGAACCTTTTGATACCCTTTCTTTCTAACCCTATACAAAACCCATATTACGATCCAAAGAAAGACCTTCCGATCAGTCTTCGAGAAATGCCAAGTCGAGCAAGTAGAGGTGATTCATATAAGGGGCAACACCCTGGTTCAATAGGGAAAAAGGGAAAAATGAGAGAGTCTTATCATAAAAACCCTCACGGGTACAGCAAGGCAATGAAAGCTGAGAGAAATCAAAAATGAGAGAGTCTTATTGGTGAAAACCCTCACGGGAACCATAAGGCGACGGTGAGTTGAGAGGAAGACCAAAATGAGAGAGGCTTGATGGTAAAAATCCTTCGGTCACTACAAGTTGAATAAGGATTGTGAATCAGATTGGATAAGCGGAGCATTGAAGCCCAATTTAATGGCAAAAGGTACTACAAGAGTTGAACATCGGATTTGCTTAATAGAATAGGTCGTAGATGCATATCATGGTCATTAGGGTTGGTATCCACATCCGATAGGTTTCTCCTTTGTAGTTTTCTTGTTAGGAATCATCTCTTTCCATTGTCCTCTACTCAGTTCCTTTTGTCTTGTTTACTTCCCCTTCATGAGTCTGTTTGGTAAGAACAAGTGAGAAATGACTTCAAAATTTGCCACCAGCTTTCTAATTTCGCAAAACGGGATCTGGTTAGCACATCAAAGCGTCATAAGTCCGGAAAGAACAACAAGCACACTGAGCTGGTAACAATCAACATGCATTGGGATTCGTGTGAAATACAATGGCTTGGTATATATCAATTCATGGACAATGCAACAGAAGGAGGGATAGGGTGAGCGGATCAAAGGTATTTTCTATGATAAGTTTGTCAAAAAGGGTGGTAAACCAGTGACCAGCAAGATCTTCCAAGAACAAATCGAAGTTATCATAGCTAGCAATGGAGCAACAGACCTCAAGGCCAGGGCCTGTGGTTTAAGTCAAGAAGGAACAACATATGCACCGAGTGGGTGGCATTTGACGTGCTTTGAGATTCATGTGTGTTATAATAGTCATGTAAATAGGAGTAAATAAATAACCCTAATCCAATATATATTAGGAGTAGGACATGTTATGTATGTGTGTATATATAGGGCTCATTGTAAAATATGTCAATAAGTCAATAATATATTTTTCTCCCGTGCTTTCTCACATGGTATCAGAGCAATTGCGAGAGATCTATTGCTGTGCATAAATTCCAACAATTCTGGGAAGAGAAATCAGTCACCAGAACCCTTTTTCCGGCGACTTTTTCAAGCCTGTTTGCGTCTGCTTTGTTTCTGTCAGTGTTGTGCAAAATCCAACACTACCACAAGAGTCGCCACTCTCCGGCGACCAAACCCCAGAAAAAATCTCCAGCAAACAGTTGCACACGCGCCCCCACGCGCCACCAGAGTTTCACGCGCGTGAGCCCACGCACCGGCGCGTGAGACCACTTTCGGTCAGTTTTTGGCTTCACTCCTTCAGGACAGTTGGATCGCCCTGCAATTCCGAGCCTGTCCATATTTTTTATTTTTTAATTCTGACCACTTTGAGTTTTTCCGGCGACTACACTATTTTTTTTCCGACAGCTACAGAACTTTTCCGGCAAACACAGTGTTTTCTTCAGCTGTTTCAGAGAATTTTCAGTTGATTCTTTTCATTATTTGGTGATAATCCAACCATGTCTTTGGGAGTCGATGCTTTCAGGTATAGAAACCCGGGTTCTGGCAGTTCCATTGTTATGATTACCTCACAACCTTTAATGGGAGGTTCAAACTACTTAGATTGGGCTTCATCTGTCGAGTTGTGGTGTAAAGATCAAGTGAGTAACAACGATATCCTTTCTGAACCCGAGAATAACCAAGGAAGACACACTTGAGAGCACGAGGAGCTAACTTATCTTTCCCAGGGGCTAAGTTATGGACGAAACAAGTGCTCCCAAAAACATGAGGGGGAACAGAGTATACGCGTGATTGGGGAAACAATACTGCATACGGTATCTGATTCTGGATGGGAGAGGAAGGCATCCGATTAACTAAATAACAAGCTGTGAGAACTTACTAAACCAGCAGTTTATGACTTCTCAAGGAATTATTCATCAGACCTCTTGTCCTTATACCCCTCAGCAAAATGCGGTTGTAGAGAGAAAGAATAGGCACGCCATTGAGACTGCTCGCACACTTCTCATTGAATCTCATGTTCCGCTGCATTTTTGGGGCGATGCAGTTTTCACAGCTTGTTATTTAGTTAATCGGATGCCTTCCTCTCCCATCCAGAATCAGATACCGTATGCAGTATTATTTCCCCAATCACGCGTATACTCTGTTCCCCCTCGTGTTTTTGGGAGCACTTGTTTCGTTCATAACTTAGCCCTTGGGAAAGATAAGTTAGCTCCTCGTGCTCTCAAGTGTGTCTTCCTTGGTTATTCTCGGGTTCAGAAAGGATATCGTTGTTACTCACTTGATCTTCGTAGGTACTTTATGTCCTCTGACGTCACATTTTTTGAGTCTAAACCTTTCTTTACCTCTTCTGACCATTCTGACCCCCTTGATATATCTGAGGTCTTACCTATACCGACCTTTAAGGAGTCTACTATAGCTCCTCCTTCACCTTCCGCCACAAAAGCCTTACCCGAGCCTCCTATAGCTCCTCCTTCACCTTCTGCTACAGAAGTCTTATCCATTCCAATCGTTTAGGAGTCTAGTGTGGAACCTCCTAGACTCCCTGCCACAGGAACACCACTTTTTACATATCATCGTCGTCCGCGCCCAGCATCAGGCCTAGCTAATTCACGTCCTGCACCTGACCCTGCTAATACTGCAGACTTGTCTCCTCTTAATCAACCGATTGCACTTCGGAAAGGTATACGGACCACCCTTAATCCTAATCCCCATTATGTCGGTTTGAGTTATCATCGTTTGTCATCCCCCTATTATGCTTTTCTATCTTCTTTGTCCTCTGTTTCCATCCTTAAGTCTACAGGCGAGGCATTGTCTCATCCAGGATGGCGACAGGCTATGATTGACGAGATGTCTGCTTTACATACGAGTGGTACTTGGGAGCTCGTCCCTCTTCCTTTAGGTAAATCTACTGTTGGTTGTCGTTGGGTGTATGCAATCAAAGTTGGTCCGGATGGTAAGGTTGATCGTCTTAAGGCTCGTCTTGTTTCCAAAGGATATACTCAGATATTTGGGCTCGATTATAGTGATACCTTCTCTCCTGTGGCTAAGATAGCATCAATCTGCCTTTTTCTATCCATGGCTGTTGTTCGCCATTGGCCCCTCTATGAACTGGACATTAAGAATGCTTTTTTACACGGTGACCTTGAGGATGAAGTTTATATGGAGCAACCACCTGGGTTTGTTGCTCAGGGGGAGTCTCGTGGCCTTGTATGTCGCTTGCGTCGGTCACTTTATGGNACATTCTGCCTTGAGTCTCTGTATTTATGTGGTGGTCTATGTTGACAACATTGTTATTACCGGCAATGACCAGGATGGTATTACTAAATTGAAGCAACATCTCTTGCAACACTTTCAGACTAAGGATCTGGGCAAACTAAAGTATTTTCTGGGTATTGAGGTTGCTCAGTCTAGCTCAGGTGTTGTGATATCACAACGAAAGTATGCCTTAGATATTCTTGAAGAGATAGGAATGACAGGTTGTAGACCAGTTGACACTCCGATGGATCCAAATTCTAAACTTAGGCCAGGACAGGGGGGGCCTCTTAGCGATCCTGCAAGATATAGACGGTTGGTTGGTAAATTAAATTACCTTATAGTGACAAGACCTGACATTTCCTTTTCTGTGAGTGTTGTGAGTCAGTTTATGGATTCTCCATGTGATAGTCATTGGGATACAGTTGTTCGCATTCTTCGGTATATAAAATCAGCTCCAGGAAAAGGTTTAATGTATGGGGATAGAGGTCATGAGCAGATCGTTGGATACTCAGATGCTGATTGGGCAGGATCACCTTCTGATAGACGTTCTACGTCTGGATATTATGTCTTGGCAGGAGGAAATTCGGTGTCCTGGAAGAGCAAGAAACAGAATGTGGTTGCTCGGTCTAGTGTAGAAGCAGAATATCGAGCGATGGCTATGGCGACATGTGAGCTAATTTGGATCAAATAGTTGCTCAAGGAGTTGAAATTTGGTGAAATTAGTCAGATGGGACTTGTTTGTGATAATCAAGTTGCTCTTCATATTGGGTCAAATCCAGTGTTCCATGAGAGAACTAAACACATTGAGATTGACTGTCACTTTGTTAGATAAAAGATACTCTCGGGAGATATTGCTACAAAGTTTGTGAAGTCGATTGATCAACTTGCAGATATTTTCACCAAGTCCCTCACTGGTCCTCGTATTAACTATATATGTAACAAGCTCGATACATATGATTTATATGCACCAGCTTGAGGGGGAGTGATAGAATAGTCATGTAAATAGGAGTAAATAAATAACCCTAATCCAATATATATTAGGAGTAGGACATGTTATGTATGTGTGTATATATAGGGCTTATTGTAAAATATGTCAATAAGTCAATAATATATTTTTCTTCCGTGCTTTCTCACAATGTAAAACAAAAAGGTTTGGTAAATGTTGGTTTATGAGCAATGCCACAGATAGTGGACATTGGGTTTGAACGGAGAAGAGTTATTTTCTGTGATGATTGACAAAGAAAGTGGTTAACCAATGACAAAGTTAACCAATGACAAGATCTTCCAAGAAGAAATCAAAGTTTTTATGGCAAGTGATGGAGCAATAGACCTCAAGGCCAAGGCCAGTGGTTTGAGTCAAGAAAGAACAGCATACGTACTGAGGAGGGTGGCAATTGACGTGCTTTGGGGTTCAGGTGAGATACAAAGGTTGGTAAATACCAGTTCATGAGCAATGCAATAAATAGAGGGTATTGGATCTGAATAGACAAGAGGTATTTTCTATGTTAAGGGTGACAAAGGAAGTGGTTAGTCAACGAACAAGCAAGGTCTTCGAATGGAAATCAATTATCATGACAAGTGAAGGAGCAATCGCCCACAAACCAACCACCACATTTTAAACCGACAAGATTTCTTTTTCTTTTTCTTTCTTTTTCTTTCTTTTTCTTTGATTGAAACAGGGGCAAAAGTTTTTTCAGAGAAACCCTCCGTAAAGGAAAAGCAAGCACCAGACAGGTTTGACTTTTGATTTTTAGGACCCTCCCGAAAAATGGGACTTAGTTTAAAATTCAAAAAAATCATGAGTAGCGAGATCTAGCATAAATGTACCCCAAAGGAATATAAGTTGACTTCGAAGTTTGCATGTTTAAGATATGATTCAATTAGGAGTTTTTAGGACCCCCTGAATAATTGGACCTAGCTTTAAGATTTCTATTAAATAACAAGATTTAGCGTAATATCTGTTGTAGGGAAGTATAATTCAGCCGTAAGAGTTCTATTGTAGGGTAGTATAATTCAGCCGTAAAAATTGTCACTTTTAAGATAATACTTGATTTTGAGGACCCTCCTGAATAATGGGATATAGTTTAAGACCCTCTTAGATAACAAGGTTTAGTGGAAGTCACACCTTTAGAAGATATAATTTAGATTTAAAATTATGGTTTAATTAAGAGTTGTCAGGACCCTCCTGGATAATGGGATCTAGCTTTCAAATTCTCAGACTATTTGGTAACATTATTCCGTTTAACACTAACATATGTGCCCAGCTACCAAACTGGGGCAGAAAATTTTCTTTATTTTGTCTATTTTTGTTGAAATCACGTACCCACTTGGAGAACAGGGAGAAGTAATTCAAGTTCAGCAATCAGGAGTCCACCTGAAGAATAAGAGAATACATTTCAAGTTTCAGTAATCAGGCGCCCCCCTGGAGAGAAAGGGAATACAATTCAAGTTCAGCAGTCAGGCGCCTGCCTGGAGAGCACGGGAATACATTTCAAGTTCAGCAATCAGGAGCCCGCCTGGAGAACATGGGAATAAATTTCAAGTTCACCAGTCAGGAGCCCGCCTAGAGAACATGGGAATAAATTTCAAGTTCAGCAATCAGGAGCCCGCCTGGAGAACATGGGAATACATTTCAAGTTCAACAGTTAGGAGCCCGCCTGGAGAACACGGGAATACATTTCAAGATCAGCGATCAGGAGCCCACCTAGAGATCATGGGAATACATTTCAAGTTCATCAATCAGGAGCCCGCCTGGAGAACATGGGAATACATTTCAAGTTCAGCAGTCAGGAGCCCGCCGGGAGAACATGGGAATATATTTCAAGTTTAGCAATCATGAGCCCGCCTGGAGAACATGGGAATACATTTCAAGTTCAGCAGTCAGGAGACTGCCTAAAGAACATGGGAATACATTTCAAGTTCAGTAACCAAGAGCCCACCTGGAGAGCAAGGGAATACAGTGCAAGTTTTAGAAATTAGGCGCCCACCTAGAGAGCAAGGGAATACAATTTATGTTTCAGCACTCAGGCACCCACCTGGAGAGCAAGGGAGTACAGTTCAAGTTTTAGCTTTCAAGTTCTTATTGATACTGTAAGGCACCACAAAAACTTGTACTCAAAAAGCTAGTAGCCCGTAGTGTCAAGTCCCGAATATGTGTTAGGAATATATAAAATAAGCTCGCCGCGGTTTGGACCCTTTGTATTGATTCAGCATTTGAAAATTAGAGTAAAAGTTTTTCCAGAAAAGGGCCGAAATGCGGTCCAGAATGCGGTCGCAGATCAAGTATGCGTACCGCATTTCTACCGCAGATAGAGTCAGGGGTTTGGTTAAAATCAAGGTCAAAATATGGTCCATTATGTGACCGCATAACTGATATACGGACCACATTTTGCACCGCAGAGTGAGTTAATGGATCATTCAATTTGAGGTAAAAAATGCAGTCCATTATGCGACCGCAAATCATGTATGCGGACTGCATTTCACCGCATACCGACATAGTGGAAAAAGGTTTTTGGAATAAATTTTGCAGTCCATTATACGGTCTATTATGTGAACCGCATTTCATATCTGCGATCGCAGAATGCGACCGCAGACCTAACTCGGACTCCAAATTTTCTAAATTTTAAACCTGACCCCCTTTTCAATAAAACACCCTAACCCCTCTTTTTAATCACTATACTGAACAAAATAAGATAGAGGGAAGAGAGGGTTCTTGAGAGAGAAAGTTCATCTTCCTCAATTTGATTTTCCAAAGTCACCCAGGCCCGGAAATGTTTGAGTGTTATCTTCATCTCCATTCTTGCAGGTAAAATCCCCAACCCTTTTTATTGATTTTCAGATTTTAATAAAAAGGGAGATTCTTATGCATTGATTCTTGGTAATAGGGGTCGAAACACTCATGCATGTCTATTAAAACATAAAATCTAGTAAGAGTAATTGGGTGGGAGTAAAGAATTGTGTAAAGGAGGGTCGATAACCTAAATGTGTTCGGGTAGTGATTGTGAACTTTGATTCTAAGAAATATGTATTAATTTGTGCACTATATTGACGTTGCCAAGCTTTTTGGTAAAGTTGGAAATAGATATTAAAAGGGAATTCGGCTCCAGGTATGTATGGCTAACTTTGATCTTTGTAAAATCGCCTTGTTTGGTGTACGAATGTTCGGTATGTGATATCTACGTGGATTAATTGTGAAATTCATGTGATTGGTATGATTGTGAATGTGGTATGTAGTAAGAGCTGAGGAACAAATGACGGAAGGAAATCATAAATGATGCAACTGGAATAACTGTGATAGCAACATCTATGGCTTATTGTGGGCAATTATTGTTGTGACGTAAAACACATGTGAGTTGTTGAATATGATGTAAATAGTATTGATGGTTATGGAAATACTTGTAAATTGTTGTTGTTGTTACTTCCTAAGAAGTGTTGTTGTTGATCTTTGTAAATTGTTCGATGTTGTTGTGTTGTTTGTGAACTATAACTGTACGGTGGGATCGGGTTGCGCGCCGCAACATGAAGTTATAAGGTGTGGGTTGTGGTGATAAGGGTGACCGAGGTAATAAGGGTGGAAAGTGATTGAAATAACTATTGAAATAAAAATATGAGCAAATTGTGAAATTATTGATGTGGAAATGTGGAAGGGAAAACAGGAGAGATTGTAAACTTGTTTGGCTTGATTGTTCCTTCCTTGTGCATTTGTTTGTTGTTTCTATTAATGTTACCTACTTGTGTCTGGTTTGAGTTTACTTGGAGCAAAGTTTGTTCATACATACCAGTACAATTCAAGTGTACTGACGTCCCTTTTGCTGGGGGCACTACATTCGTATTATGATTGTAGGTGGATCCATAGCAGGTACTCCAGTCCACCGACCGTAGCTCCTTATCACTTCTCGTCAGCTGAATTGGCGAGCCCCTTTCCTTTCGGGGCCCTGCATAGCTCATGCCACTTCTGTTTTGGGATCTTGTTTTGATATTTGTATAAGGTATAGCTGGAGCCTTGTTACCGACAAGTACTGATCATCCTTTTTCATGTTTTGAGGCTCCGTAAACAGAAAATGTGGTTCATGAACTTATGTGATATGTATCTTGTATGTTGGGCTATATAAAATGTAAACCACACTAAGAATCATGTATCGTGTGTATGTTTTGAAATAAATAGGTGTTTAATTGTAATGGTTATTTCATTTGGCTAATAAGTAATGAAAAATGCGGGGTAACACATAGGGTAGGAAAGGCACCCAGGTCTGCTTGACTGGGGCTACCCGGTCGAGCGCCGGGCATGTCCCTCAATTTGGGGCATGACAGATATTTGGTAACATGATTCGGTTTACACTCATATATATGCACAGCTACCAAACTAGGGTAGAAAGTTTCTTTGTTTTTGTCTATTTTGTTGAAATCAGGAGCCCACCTGGAGAACACAGGAATACAATTCAAGTTCAGTAGCCAGGAGCCCACCTGGAGAACACAGGAATACAAGACTTCCCGAACTACACTGACCTGATTCCTTTTTGGCCAAGGATATGTAGGCAACCTCGAAAGCAGAGTGTGGTCAAATCTTTCAAAAATGCTTCCCATGGAGAATTCAAACGGGCAAAAATCGCTCATATCCACTCACTTTATCTTTGCATGAAAACTCTTCGTGTTTCCGAGAAAGAGGGGCACCTGTGAGCGCGTGATTTTTGCCCTATAGGAATTACTCCCATAAAATACAAGAAAAATATTTTTTTCATTTTTCTGGATATTTGTGCTAATTATTTGCATTTGTCTGTGCATGTTTATTTTATAAAAATCATGCAAAAGACAAAAATACCATGCATTGCATTTAGGTCATTTTTATATTTTTTTTAAGGATAATTAGTCAATTATTTGCTTTATTAAAATTGAAAATCAAAAATGGATATACTTTTAAATTTTTAGTCTCTGTTATTAGTAATTTTCTCTTTTAATCTAGCAGTAATTAATTTTTATAAATAATGTAGTTAGACAATTAGCTTAATATTGCAATTTAGATTAATTTGGGAATTTAATTTAGGATTTTTAATTAATTAAAGGAAAAAAAACAAAAGATAAAGGATTCTAAAAAAAAAGAAGAGGGCTTGGTCTTAGATTTTGTTGGGTTAATTTAGGCTAACCCCAACTCTCCCCTTACCCATTTCAACCCTCAGCCCAAATTACCAAACCCGCCCCAGCCCAGACCCCTAACCCCGACCCCACCCAACCCGACCCACTTTCCACCAAATACACCCACAGATACAAACAATACGGAAGAGCTCTAAATCTCTAACACCCCAGACGCGACTTTTCTTCTTCTCCAAAGAAGCACTCGAACCCAACGCCCATTTCAGCCCAAATCCAAGCGAGTGAGCCTCAAATCTCGCCTCACGCGTTCCCCCTCTCTCCTCGTCACGATGGTGTAACGGACTCTGATAATTAGAAGATTCCTTCTATATTTTTTGTGCATTTTCTCTAGTCTCTTGATCAATTTGCCGGATAAACGTGGGTCGTGGATGGATGAAAATCAATCCTTGCCCTCCATCTGTCCCAAAATCGTTCATAGAAGGGGTTGAAAAGGGATTTCAGATGGGGCCTTTTGGGAGAAGCTTCGAGATCTTTTTTGAGGTCTCTATATATATGGTGATTTTTTCTGTAAAGGGGAAAATTTTCAGAGTTTGAGAGATTTGGAAAGAAAGTTGGAGAAATCGTTTAGTTTTCATTGAGTCTTCTTGGGGTTTCCAGTTCCGATTCTAGAAAAGGGGTTCAGAAATTCCAATTTCTTTGTTTGGTTCTCAGTTCTATTTCAAAAAAAAATCTGAAAAAAGTTTTCATTATCTTTCTTTGATTCCTTTTAAAAGCGGAGATGGATTGAGTTGATATCGAGTTGACTGTTCATGTTCAAGTTCGTATTTCTTTCATCCTAACGCATTGTAGCTGATGTTCTTTTGAGTTTTCATTATCAAATCCACTTGTATTGGGTTCAAGGCAGAATTAATCTAATTTTTTTGCAACTCAGGGAGTTTATCTGCATTTCATGGACAAGATTATCAGTTCTGCAGTCTGTTTTTAAAAAAAAGAAGGGTAAGTCATATAAAAGAAGGGTAAGTTCTGTAGCAGTTTGGGAATTGTTTGAACTACTAGGCATGCTGAAAACCTGCACTATTTCTGCACTGTTTAGGAGGCAAATCTGCACAGTTTTAAGTATAAAATTCTGCACTGGTTGGCTTGGTGCAGCCCTGATTACTAGTAGTTCGTGTTCTTATTGTGTTCTGCTTGGTTTTTGATAGGTTTTTGTTAGTTAGCTGCTTCCTCTCTCTTCTCCTTCTATCTTCATTTATCCCCTTTCATTTCTGATAAATTGTTTTAGCAACACTTTGATTGGAGTCGAAACTTTCCTTTTGTTCATTGAGATAACAGTAACATGGGTTGAGGTGTGCCATATTGTCCAAATGTAAAATTCGTGGCCCTCATTTAACTATTTCTTTTAAAATCCTTAGAGTTCGAGTTGCGCCATTTAGCAAATTTCTATGGCCCTCGCAAATACTTTAATTAGTTATTAATGAGGAATATTCGTAGAAAAATCTTTAGGGTCGTTTAATATACTATCGCGGTTATGGACATGTCCGCGTGACATGATTGCGATTCTAAAAACAAAACCGAAGTATGCGCTCGTGCAATTTCGGCCCAAACTTTCTTAATAATAATAAAGCGTTATTAATTGCGGACATGTTCACGTGACATGATTTTGACGCGCCAAACAAATGGGTACACGTATGCATGACCCTTTATTAAGATAATTTTCTTAATTTAAAAGCGGTAAAAGGAAAATGTACATAGGTTCTAAAGTGAGTAATTAAACAATTTAACAAGCCAAGTACGATCAAAGTGACTATGTTAGAACCACGGAACCCGGGAATGCCTAACACTTTCTTCCGGTTAATAGAATTCCTTACCCGGATTTTGTGTTCGCAGACATAAACAGAGTCAAATCTTTCCTCGATTCGGAATTCTAAACCAGTGACTTGGGACACCACAAATTATCCCAAATGGCAACTCTGAATTTAATAAATAATCCCGTTTCGATTGTCACTTTAAATTGGAAAAAAAACTCCTTATTATGCCCATTTACGGGAGTGTAGTAAAAAAGGAGGTCAGAAGAAAATGGCCATCATACACCGGTGGAATGTAGTCGGTACATTACACAACCCAAAAGGCATCCTAGAAAAGGCAAATGCGCCATTTGGACAAGTGAAAGTGGTCTTCTATTGATCTTCCAGAGCAATCAAGATTTGGTTGTACCCAGAATACCCATCCAAGAAATAGTAGAAGGCACGTCCAGCAAGTCGATCAAGCATCAGGCAAAGGAAAGGCAATGGAAAATGATCCTTGCGGGTCACTTTGTTCAGTTTGCGGTAGTCCGTGCACACCCTTCATCCGGTGACTGTCTGGGTATGAATTAGTTCATTTTGTGCATTGGTCACCACGGCCATACCACCCTTATTCGGCACACATTGCACCGGCGAATTCCAAGAATTGTCAGAGATGTGGTACACAACCCCGGCATCCAACCACTTGATCACCTCCTTTTTCACAACTTCTTGCATTGCCTCATTCAACCTCCTTTTATGTTCCAACGAGGGGTTTGCATCATCTTCAAGAATAATCTTGTACATACAGAATGCGGGGCTTATTCCCCAAATATCAATTAAAGTCCATCCAATTGCCTTCTTCTATTTTTAGAGCACCGTGAGCACGTGATTTTTTCCCTACATGAAAATAACTCCTAAAAATAGACCAAAATAATTTTAATTGATTTTTAGGTGTTTTTATTTATTTAGTTGCATTTCATGCATTTTTAATATTTTTAAAATGTTAGAAAAACCAAAAAAAAGTGTCACATATTAATTTAATGCCACCTTAGGTTTAATTTTCATTTAGAAATTAATTACATTGAGTTAATTGTGCTATTAATCAAAAAAATCACAAAAAATGATCATTTTTACATAGTTAGATAATTAGCTTAATTTGAATTAATTTAGGAATTTAGTTTAGATTTTTAATTAATTAAATAAAGAAAAGAACAACAAAAAGAAGAGGGAAGTGAAAAGGCTTGGTCTTAAATTCAAATTGGCCAAACATTTGAAAAGCCCAAATTTCCCCCCCAAAAGACCTTCCCCAAAATATTTTCCTCCCAAAACCTTCCCCAAAATATTTTTCCGCCAAAACTACTCCCCCACCCCATCATAATAAAAACCACCCCTTCATATACAAACAACCTATCGTCATATACGGAGAAACCAAAAAAAAAAAGAACAAACGACGTTCAACCTCTCCATCTCCATGGCTGCCATCCTCGCCTTCCCCAGCTGAGAACAACACTCGTCGACCACCCCTGAAACCCGCTGGAACACAACCAAACGACCACAGCCCATCTTCCGACAGCCCTTGACCAGCGACGCCGCTAGCAACAGAACCGGCGAGCAGAACCCTAGACACCCATCAACACCCATCGCTGCTCCTCCTTCTCTTTATCATAGCCTGCCGGAAAAACACAGCCACACACGGTTGCAACTTCACCAAAGCAACACCATGAAGCTTCATCATCATCCTTAAAATAAAAGACTTCATCATCATCCTTAAAATAAAAGAAAACCAGCGAAGAACAAAGCTCTCATCCGTTCCTCTTTCTTCATCCCGTAATCAGCGGATCTTTTTTTCTTCATCGTCCTTAACTCAGATCGCCGGAACACGCACACACGCAGTCACGTACCAAAACAAAATGGGACAGAAATTAAAAGAGTTAAGTGTCCGTTGTAGCCGAGTTCAAAGAAGTTTGGTCGAGTTTCATTGAGACTCCGACGAAGCACTTCATTTTTCTGTTTGAGGTTCTCATTTGTCGCCATTCGAGGTCTGTTCCTTGTTCTGATTTTGGCTCTAACTGTTGATATCTGTTTAATACATTCAAGATATGGGTTAATTATTTGACCTAAACGTTTTGTTAAATATTCTGTCACATGGTTGAAGCCTAGTTGAAGCTACTTCGCCATCTTTTGTTGAAAGTGTGATGTTGTGCATTTCCTATTGTTTGATATCCAATTTTAATTACCTGATTAAGTGAAGTGTTCGATACACATGGAGTTAATTGCCAACTATTTCATAAAAAGTTTGTTTGATGAAAAGTGTTTCATGTAGTAGTAATATTAAGTGGCGTTATTTTGAGTGTTAGTTAGCATTTGTTTTAGTTTATTCATGGTGATGTGACTGTGATTTGTTAGATTTTGGAAGATGTTTAATTATGATTAAGTCAGTTTGAGGCTTACCCATATGTCATAATTAATCTCCATAGCTCTTGGCAATAATATCAAATTTAGGAAATAATTAGGAACATCCGTGTTTGGCTTAGTTGAATACATTATTTCAAAATAAATCGAGGTGTGTCGTGCCAAGCGAAATCTAAAATTGCGTGGCTCTCATTTTAAATTCTGTATTGATCCTTAGAATCCGAGGCGTGCCATTTAGTAAATTCCATGGCCCTCGCAAATTGCAGATACGAGACTACTTTAGGCACGATAGTTTAGTAATCTTACCTTCTTAAATACGGTTGCACATTTATGTGACCCAAATCCAAATCTTAACGAAGTCGAAATGTGTCAAAAGCCACGGGTGCACTGGTGCGACGTGGTTCGAGATACATTTTCACGACATTGCAATTCTTATTAAAAAATAAATATATAATAAAAGCGGACTATAAATAAAAGGCACATAGGTTAGAACATTTTTTTTTTGAAATCAGATAAAATCAAATACAACAGTTGAGCGACCGTGCTAGAACCACGGAATCTGGGAATGCCTAACACCTTCTCCCGGGTTAACGGAATTCCTTACTAGGATTTCTGGTTCGCGACTGTTAAATAGAGTCAAACCCTTTCCTCGATTCGGGATTCAAAACTGGTAACTTTGGGACACCATAAATCTCCCAAGTGGCGACTCTGAATCTCTTAATAAACGAATCCTGTTTCGATTGTCCTTTAATTGAAAAAATTCCTTTTATTATACCCTTCACGGGGTGTAGTAGCGCCAAAAGGAGGTGTGACAAGCACTGCCAATGTTGCATCTATCTGTATGTTAGTAAGACAAGAGGAAAAAATAACTAGCAAATTTGAACTAGGGCCTAAGAATCCATACATGAGGTGTGGAGGCAACGACTTCAACTCCAACCACTATAAGAAAATGGCATTTAAGGAAGGGAAAACTAGTTCCTAAAGATCAAAATCTGGTCCTAATAGAGAAATTGGGACAGGAAAAAGCCGGTCGCCACCTATTGTAATTGCTTCCGTCACTAAAGCTCAATAGCGACGGGTTCAGGAACCTGGTCGTTAAATATTTTTAGAGACGGAAGAAAAATCGAGTCGTTAAATACCTTGTCACGACCCAAAATCCACTAAGGGTCGTGGTGGCGCCGGACACCTCTGTCAGGCCAGCCAACTAACTCATAAATTAATTCCTCTTTTAATACCTTTAAAAAAAATCTAAGATTTTTCCTTCCAATTTTTATAAATAAAAGTTCATTACTAGAATTCAAATTTAAATGATAATAAATAAAACAAATTCGTTGTAAACCCTTCCAGAAACCCGGTGTGACAAGTACATGAGCGACTACTGATAAGAGAAATAAAATACAACATAACATCCGTCCGGAATACAGTGGACAAGAAAGAAATATAGTTACTAGAAGGGACTTTAAAAGCTGCGGGTCGCCTTTAATACTGCACTCACCTAGTCCCAATTCGTCTGTGCTGCTGTGCCCAGTAGGCTGCTAGAGCTGTATATATACTTGTGCAACAAAAATGTACAGAAGTGTAGTATGAGTACGTAATCAACGTGTACTCAGTGAGTGTCCCGCCTAATCCCGAAGGGGTAGAGACGAGATGGTCAACTTTGACACACTCTAATGGTCCAATGATCATTCATCCTCCTTACACATATTAATCCGTGGATTTATTCTTTATAGACATGATTCTCATCAAATAGAGGAAACAAATAAACACGTAGTTCATTCATAGGAAAATTTCCCGAATTTCTCTTTAAAACATAATCCAAATATGTTTAAGCCACAAAAGGGCAATAATAACTTAATTAAGTTCAGGCAGCAACATAGGCATGCGCAAATCATACCGAGGCGACGGCCCGATTCAACAGAAATAAATGTGCACGTGCTGAGGGTCGACGGTGCGCTTATAGATCCATCTATTAATCTGTCGAGGCGTTCGGCCCGTTCCAAAATAAACACACAGAGACAGATAATCGGTCAGGAAGTCAACGTGGAGCAAATATCCAGGAAGAAGTCAATTCTCTTTATTAATTTTGAGAAAAACGAAGCTTAAGTCTTTAAAAAAATCCAATTATTAATTTAATGTGATCTATTACCCCGCTCACGAATCATCCATGCGACGCGGTACACATAATATACGTGCTCAGATAGCCAATTAGAATTTTATCAAGGAATAATTATTCAAATAGGCAAATTCTCTGTTTAAAAATTCAGGAATGATGTTTAATCTCTTTTAAATTTGCTTACTAATCAAAGGTGGTTTAAACAATTCAAGTCATCAATGAGTTCATAATTTAATTCAAGTATAGCATGCTGATAGGTCCTAACTACCCGGACAATAGCATGATAGTAGCTATGCACGGACTCTCGTCACCTCGTACATACGTAGCCCCCACAAATAGGAGCACTTAATCACTCACTTCACCTATGGGGTAATTTCCCCCTCACAGAATTAGAAAGGAGACTCACCTCGCTCCGAAGACTCGCAATCGGCATTCTACATTCTTCCGAAATCTTGAGCCAACGCACAACGCCCCGAAACTAGCCAATGATCATACAAATCCATTACTATATGCTCAACTATACCTTACAACTCAAATTATAACAATTCCTAACCCCGAACGAAAAGTTGACCAAAATGCCCTCAGGCCCACGTGCCCAGAATCCAAAATTTCTCGAAGACAAAGGTTACCCATGACCTTAGGAACTCAAATATATGATTTTCTCCTAATTCCATACTCAAAATAGTGGTTAAAATCCAAGGTTATAATTTTCTAGGTTCTCAACCAAAACCTCAATATTTACTCTAATTTCCATGCTTAAATCCATATATGATTGATATATTTAACTCAAAAGTGATAGGGATGACTTACCTCAACATTGTTGATGAAGACCTTCCTTTGAACCCTCCAAAATCGCCAATGAAGTGAATAAAATGAGAGAAATGAACTAAATTCGCAACTTAAATCAACCTCCCTGCTCCAGCTATTTTCGCTTCCGCGCTTTCGCTTTTGCGGACAAATTTTCGCTCCTGTGATCCCCCAAGCTCCAGCCAATTTCCGATTCAGCGGAGCCCAAAGCGCATCAGCGGTCCAGCTTAAGCGGTCCAGAAACCGCTTCTGCGTTTCCTCCCCAAGCATCCTTTTCCGCTTCTGCGACCTCTCCTCCGCAGATGCGGTCCCGCTTCTGCGGAGACTTGACCGCATCTGCGGTCCGCTAAGCCTTAGCCCAAAACCGCTTCTACGGTTATTTCCTCACTTTTGCGGGGCCGCTTCTGCAGTCCCATTTCCGCAAAAGCGAAAATACCAGATACCAGCAAACTCGGCTCTTCCAAAAATCCAATTTTTGATCCGTTAACCACCCGGAATCCACCCGAGGCCCCCGGGACCCCAACCAATCATACCAACCAGTCCCAAAACGCATTACGGACTTGCTCGAGGCTTCAAATCATATCAAACAACGCTAAATTCATGATTTACACTTCAATTCAAGCTTTATGAACTTTGAAGTTTCCAACTTCTATTTCCGATGCCGAACCCTATCAAATCACGTCCGATTGACTTCGAATTTTGCACAAAAGTCATATTTGACATTACGGACCTACTCCAACTTTCGGAATTTGATTCCGACCCCGATATCAAAAAGTCAACCTCCGGTCAAACCCTAAAAAAAAAACCTTCAACTTTCTATATTTAGCCAAATGGCTTCAAAATGGTCTACGGACCTCCGAATTCACTTCCGGTCGCGCCCCCAACTCCAGAATCACTATACGGAGCTATTCACAGTCTCG
>MU735067.1:67020-80782 GCA_026770625.1 Nicotiana glauca
GATCGTTACATTCTCTCCCACTTAAACATACGTTCGTCCTCGAACGTGCTGAGAACTGTGCTGGAGTAGTCTGAAATCACTGTTTAGTACCTCACGCACCTTCCCGTGCTACCAAAACTTAGCTGAGCACATAAGCCCAATAAATTCTGAATTTGTTCCCTTTATTCAAGCAAATAAGACTTAGAGCCCGATTCCAACATCCGAAATCCTATGCCAGGCCTGTTTCCAACATACAATCACCCTATCAGCCACTACACGTTGTACTCAAACATAACGGCATAACTTTGCTGAATTCTTACTTTGCAACACTAAATCCACAGGACCGCCATAATATTTTCTAATCAACTTAGCCAAAACCCTACTGATCCAATGCTCCCATTGCACCCCATGACATATATAGGTCTTACCCTAACCTTTACCATACCGCCACGGCGGACGAGATGTACCGACATTGATAATCAACCGCCGAGTCAACAAAATATTAGTCCTACATCCTGACAAGGCCTTAACCTCATTCTGAACCCAATAATGGTCTTATCTCCATAATATACCTCATATAACTGGATTGCACAGAATCCTAGATCAAGGGATCTCGTCTCATCCGATACAACTGCTCAGACAATAAGCCACCCCAGAAATCATTAAAAACTCATCTGATGCTACCATGCGCCAAGAGGCCACCGAGCTGAACACAACACAAATAGGAAATCGAATTCTGGAAGGAATTATCTAAACCCTGCTCTAATATGAACTTTTCCTAGAAAGATAGGAATCGAAACACATAAAGGAATAGCACATAGAGAACTAGACTCAACATCACACTGTTGCGGCGCGCAACCCGATCCAAATAACATACCCATGGCGGCGTGCCACTCGATCCATAAATAGATCTCGCAAAAGGAGATTGCACTTTGAGCTAAATCTGCTCATTATAACAAAACGTCGAATTTCGATCGCAAGCACGTTAAGTGCATAATACCATCCCTGAGAAAACACATAGCGCTATAGGCTACGAAATTCAAGCACAACTGAGGTGCGATATACAATATAAATCTCAAAGCCATCCTGCTCATAACACATCATTTTTACGCGGATTCTCAACACGTAAGCAATTTCTCTCAAGCCGTCTCACAACTCATACGGCGCAATACATCATTACCTAGAATAGCTGACGGCAAAATAACACCCCGACCGTTCCTCCGTAGGGAACACTCGCTGAGACGAACACAACTGGTCTAATATAAAGCCATGTTCACATATATACATCAATACATCAATCTCAAGCCGATCTCTGATTGCACCAACTTGGCGAATAACCTTTCAAAGGTTCATAGTAACTCTCTTTTATCATGACACATAAAAACAACCGTCATAACCGGAGCAACCTCCCTAGTGCATAACCCAATAAACAAAGTGCATTCCAGGCATAGCTTCTCAAACAACTATTATTGCCACAATCCTCATACTTGCTTAAATCTTTAGTCAATCAAGCGACTACATGCCACACTTACACAATCTTCCCGTGGGACACGCTCCCACAATCTTCTGAAATAAATATCGAGTCTACTCATTCCAACCATCGGCTTCACCAACGCTGAAAAGCGATCAAAAATTCTTAACCAGGATACAAAGCCTTTTTCATAAAACATCAATCTCCGATAACTCTGAAGCCAATACCAATTTACTCTAATCATTCAACCCTTTTCTTGCTCATCCGAGCCTGTGACATCATAGTCATTACTAAGCTGTAACCTTGATCCTCACTTCAAATTCCATACCTCTCACTGCACCCAACGTTCCGATATATGATAGATACAATTTCCATCACAACCCTAGAACCACTGATAAACCAACACTTCATCATATAAGACTTTTCATTTATCTCACTTTAGGAGAGTCATAGCAACACCTAGGTAACTTCCCATAATCGTAGGATATGCAAATCTGCAAGCGGTGGTCCAAGCCACCATAACCCTTTCCGGGATATGCTTCTACACGACGAGCCTTAGAAATATAACGCTTCTGAATAACATCAATTGCGACGGCTAACAAGCCTGATACGCACCGTCACAAATCATACACACAACCTGATCATGCTGAATGAACTAATCACAGATCCCAACATGCCAAATTCAATTATGGCTAATCAACCCCTTTCCTTCAATCTATCCTTGAGTGCTTTGGAAATAGTACCAATTCTTTTCAACACATAACACGCTCCATCTACACTCATCCCGAGTGACCTTGAACCACGAGACCATGCTGTTCACGAGACCATGCTGTCTCAACCCCTACGAACCATTTCGTACTTCCCAATTACTACATCACAAGCCAACCATCACGAAACATTTTGTGCCACTTCTCATAAGCCGCTTTCCAAGCTTGATCCTCAATTATGCCTATAAACTCGACAGTATTAGGCACCACACTTTACCTCTTGAATTCACTAGGACCGTTACTGTGAGCCATCCGCTCTGACTTGGTCCCGAATATAATTGGCTATATAGATCTCATAACACGGGAGTACTCTCTCAACGAGGCACCTAGCAAAATTACTCCCTTTAAAACCTGCTTCCATACAAGGCATAAATCCCGAATTCTTTCCCAAGTTCGAATCATGAGCCCATAAGGCCAACCATAGCACATCTTTAACAATTCCTCTGCTTAAATTACTACTTATGATATTTTTCCATAGCTGAGGTGACCCCTCAGTATGCTATTACAAAGAAACTTCACGAGTAACTAACCATGCAACCCAATTCATAAGCGGTGGGACTCTCCCACTTAGCTTAAAGCCATCATTACAAGGCTCTGGAGTTCACCATTATTCTTAATTTCTATTGACATAACCTTGCGCAATTATCTACCGCAAATTCTCGGAATTCTCACGTAAATCCCCATTTCTCATATTCTGAATCATCAGCCACCTCCGCACCAACAATCGCTGACATTCTCGATATCTTACCGTAGAAACCCAATTGGATTCTCCAAATCATTAACACCATTCACACAACAATTCCCCTTGCTGCATATCCAGTAGAACTCTTCGCAGGAGCCTCGCCAACCACGCGACTGCTACCCTGCTCACCGGAATACCCCACCTGTCGAAATTACTCCCCGACATCTTCCAACATTGCTGCATGAGGTTCCATCACTACGACATCAATAACCCATCCTGAGTTCGAGCTTACTCTCCAGCTGTATGAGTCCATTCATCTCTCGTGGACGTCCATTAAATGTGCGACAACATCCTTTCGCTTCACAGTCTTGCTACGCCTTTCTTCACATCAAGCAGCTCATTTACGTCATACATAATCTCCTGCCGCATAACAACACTATGATTCGAGTTATTCTACCGACTTCCATTTCCCGTCGCTGAAATTCCCACTTCGAATTAGATCTGAAAGTGCCCATAACCAAGCACCGATATTCTCAAGTCGTTCCAGACTCCCTTAAGGTGCATAGTTTCCTCATTACCAAGCCTTAACGTAGCCCCGCTGCTCTTCCACTTTGGGCAAACTCACTTCTTCAATCAATTGCTCGGCCTGCGCTTCCTCAGCCTGACCTTTTAGAAGTTTAAAACTCTGCTTGACACTTTCCACATGTCTTTTTCATCTCTTGTTGCTCAGTTGTTACCTTAATAAAATTCATCTTTATAGAACTTGAGCCCACAAATCGCTACTGGCTTAAACCTTTTTGAAGGTCATTTTTATCGAACCGTCAATATTTGAAACATTGATTAAATCCTAAACCACTGCCTCCCGTGATATCCGACGGTTGCATTTTCGATAGTATTTCACAATATCCCTCCAAAAAGCAAATCGTAGCAGATTATAACGTCAACAAACTTAATACGTCCAATTAGGACAACAACACCCCAATGGAGGAAGAACTCCTTCATGCTTGCAATTACCACGCTTCATTACTTCCACTAGTCCACATCTGACCATCCTTGGTTCGATTGACTTCCCCTTGACGGGAATAAAATACTGAATCCCGTTGATTACACACTGAGTAAACCTCCCTTCAATTCATTCACTGCCCTGACACGTGGGCAGACACCCTACCATCACAACAATACTGCAGAATAAAATCGTTCATAAGCATCATGGCAACCTGTGCCTAGCCTCAAGGCTCTCAGAAGTTCTGCTTCGGAGCTAAAACAATGGAATATCCCTCCGAAATACGACTATAATAGTCCAATTAACTATACCGGGTAAATCATCCCGCACCGCACTCGTAGTGCCACTACATTCCTTCAAATCTCGATTTATAACAAGCGCTTGCGTCGCGTAATATTGAGTGGAAAGGAATCAGAGGCATAAGCCTCAAAGGAATAGAACCGCACGATAAAGAAATCAAGAAGGGAAGTACTTCTAAAAGTCCTGCAGCCTCCCGAGGATAAGTACAGACATCTCCGTACTGATCCGCGAGACTCTACTAGACTTGCTCATAACTCGTGAGACCGACGGGAACCTAGTGCTCTGATACCATGTTGTCACGACCCAAAATCCACTAAGGGTTGTGGTGGCGTCGGACACCTCTGTCAGGCCAGCCAACTAACTCATAAATTAATTCCTCTTTCAATACTTTTAAAAAAAATCTAAGGTTTTTCCTTCCAATTTTTATAAATAAAAGTTCATTACTAGAATTCAAATTTAAATGATAATAAATAAAACAAATCCATTGTAAACCCTCCCAGAAACCCGGTGTGACAAGTACATGAGCGACTACTGATAAGAGAAATAAAATACAACATAACATCCATCCGGAATACAATGGACGGGAAAGAAATACAGTTACAAGAAAGGACTTTAAAAGTTGCGGGCCGCCTTGAATACTGCACTCACCTAGTCCTAATTTGTCCGTGTTGCTGCGCGCAGTAGGCTGCTAGAGCTGTATATATACATGTGCAACAAAAATGCACAAAAGTGTAGTATGAGTACGTAATCTACATGTACTCAGTAAGTGTCCCGCCTAATCCCGAAGGGGTAGAGACGAGATGGTCAACTTTGACACACTCTAATGGTCCAATGATCATTTATCCTCCTTACACATATTAATCCGTGGATTTATTCTTTATAGACATGATTCTAATCAAATAGAGGAAACAAATAAACACGTAGTTCTTTCATAGGAAAATTTCCCGAATTTCTCTTTAAAACATAATCCAAATATGTTTAAGCCACAAAAGGGCAATAATAACTTAATTAAGTTCAGGCAGCAACACAGGCATGCGCAAATCATACCGAGGCGACGGCCCGATCCAACAGAAATAAATGTGCAATTGCCGAGGGTCGACGACGCGCCTATAAATGCATCTATTAATCTGCCGAGGCGTTCGGCCCATTCCAAAATAAACACACAGAGACAAATAATCGGTCAGGAAGTCAACGTGGAGCAAATATCCAGGAAGAAGTCAATTCTCTTTATTAATTTTGAGAAAAACGAAGCTTAAGTCTTTAAAAAAATCCAATTATTAATTTAATGTGATCTATTACCCCGCTCGCGAATCATCCATGCGACGCAGTGCACATAATATACGTGCTCAGATAGCCAATTAGAATTTTATCGAGGAATAATTATTCAAATAGGCAAATTCTCTGTTTAAAAATTCAGGAATGATGTTTAATTTCTTTTAAATTTTCTTACTAATCAAAAGTGGTTTAAACAATTCAAGTCATCAATGAGTTCATAATTTAAGTCAAGTATAGCATACTGATGGGTCCTAACTACCCGGACAATAGCATGATAGTAGCTACGCACGGACTTTTGTCACCTCGTGCGTACGTAGCCCCCACAAGTAGGAGCACTTAATCATTCACTTCACCTATGGGGTAATTTCCCCCTCACAGAATTAGAAAGGAGACTCACCTCGCTCCGAAGACTCGCAATCGGCATTCTACATCCTTCCGAAAGCTTGAACCAACGCACAACGCCCGCAAACTAGCCAATGATCATACAAATCCATTACTATATGCTCAACTATACCTTACAACTCAATTTATAACAATTCCTAATCCCGAACGAAAAGTTGACCAAAATGCCCTCAGGCCCACGTGCCCAGAATCTAAAATTTCTCGAAGACAAAGGTTACCCATGACCTTAGGAACTAAAATATATGATTTTCTCCTAATTCCATACTCAAAATAGTGGCTAAAATCCAAGGTTATAATTTTCTAGGTTCTCAACCAAAACCTCAATATTTACTCTAGTTTCCATGCTTAAATCTATATATGATTGATATATTTAACTCAAAAGTGATAGGGATGACTTACCTCAACATTTTTGATAAAGACCTTCCTTTGAACCCTCCAAAATCGCCAATGAAGTGAAGAAAATGAGAGAAATGAACTAAATTCGCAACTTAAATCAACCTCACTGCTCCAGCTATTTTCGCTTCCGCGCTTTCGCTTTTGCGGACAAATTTTTGCTCCTGTGATCCCCCAAGCTCCAGCCAATTTTCGCTTCAGCGGAGCCCAAAGCGCATCAGCGGTCCCGCTTAAGCGGTCCAGAAACCGCTTCTGCGATTCCTCCCCAAGCATCCTTTTCCGCTTCTGCGACCTCTCCTCCGCAGATGCGGTCCTGCTTCTGCGGAGACTTGACCACATCTGCGGTCCGCCAAGCCTTATCCCAAAACCGCTTCTGCGGTTATTTCCTCACTTTTGCGGGGCCGCTTCTGCGGTCCCATTTCCGCAAAAGCGGAAATACCAGATAGCAGCAAACTCGGCTCTTCCAAAAATCTAATTTTTGATCCGTTAACCACCCTGAATCCACCCGAGGCCCCCGGTACCCCAACCAATCATACCAACCAGTCCCAAAACATATTACGGACTTGCTCGAGGCTTCAAATCATATCAAACAACGCTAAATTCATAATTTATACTTCAATTCAAGCTTTATGAACTTTGAAGTTTCCAACTTCTATTTTCGATGCCGAACCCTATCAAATCACGTCCGATTGACTTCAAATTTTCACACAAGTCATATTTGATATTACGGACCTACTCCAACTTCCGAAATTTGATTCCGACCCCGATATCAAAAAGTCAACCCCCCGGTCAAACCCTCCAAAAAAAAAACCTTCAACTTTCTATCTTTAGCCAAATGGCTTCAAAATGGTCTACGGACCTCCGAATTCACTTTCGGTCGCGCCCCCAACTCCAGAATCACTATACGGAGCTATTCACAGTCTCGAAATTCCAAACGGACTTTGATAACACTGTAATGTTCTTCAAGCCAAACTTATGAAATTTCTTCTAAAATGCCAACTTCCACAATAGGCACCATAACGCTCCCGGGTTATTCAAAACCCAATCCGGGCATATGCCCAAGTCCGAAATTACTATACGAACCTGCTGGAACCTTCAGATCCCGATTCCGAGGTCGTTTACTTGAAATTCAAATCCTAGCTCATTCTTTCAACTTTAAGCTTTCGAAATGAGAATTCTCTTCCCAAATCAACTCTGGACTTCTTGAAATTTAATTCCGACCACGCGCACAAGTCATAATACCTAAAATCAAATTGTTCATGGCCTCCGACTGCTGAACGGAGCGTTGGTACTCAAAATGACCGGTCGGGTCGTTACATACCTTTAGAGATTACATATCTCGTCCCAGTAGACAATTAATATATAATAAAAAATATATACTTGCCTATCATTAAATAGTTTTAGAGACCATCCTTCTCCTCCCTAATAGATGATAAACATATTATGGAAGATATATATTTTTCAGTCGTTAACTAGTTTTAGCGACCAACCATTAACTGGTCATAGATTATTTCTTTAGAGACGAGCAGTACCGGTCCCTATTTAAAACTATTGTAGTAACTATAACGACCATATTTCTGGTCTCTTATTAACCACAAGTAGTTTTAAAGCTCGATGTCACAAAATATTAATTTTTATCAATAAATATCAAATTGCTATATAAAAAGTTATTAATTACAATGTTAACATCCCATGATGATAGTTTCAATATTTACTCAACACCTTAACAAAAAAACTTAACTAACATCCTGAGTTAGACTATGATATCATGTATTACATAATATTCCTAGCAAAATAATAATGAGCTTGTATTTATTCTAAACATGTATCTTGACTTGTAGCTTAAATCTTGAAAACCTGTAATTATAAAATTTTAAAGAGACGATAAATAACTATTGGTAAAATAATATATGTAAATTTACACTAGAAATAGTTAAACCGCTTACCCCAAAAGTAGTATAAATTCATCAGGTGTTATCCAGCAACATCAACAAGGCTACAAGAATATAAGAAAATTAATTAGAAAAGTATTGGAATGGTAAATTAAACGTCGGTTCGATAAAAGAGGAGAAGGTATTTTTTTTTATTGTGTACAAGTCCAGCTGCTTTCACTAGAATATATCATGTGTCGCGGCAAGTGCAACTAACTGAATATTTTCTACTTTTTCGTTATTATTTTGCTATGTATGTATTTTTGCCTTTTCCAAAGTCAAAGTCTACATTCTTTATTGAAATTTTCTGGAATTTGAAATTAGGCTCTTCGAGTAACAAGTCATACATGAAACTTGAAACAAGAAATAATAACAATTTTTACATGAACCTACTCAAGGACTTAAAATCGATGGCAGAAGTAAAAAAGGTAGACAAAGTAATTGCACTTCAAAAATATTTGCTTGATTACATTACTGCTATAGACACTTGTAGGGAAGAATTTTGAGGCATGATATGTCTTAGTTTTTCTCTAGATATCTTATGGTGGAAAACATTCTAAATAACTCCAGTTTTGCCTCTTAAGATAGTGGAACCAGAACAATTATTCTCTCAGCCAGCCTCGAGTTACTTTGAGTCAACCAAAACTTCGAGTTACTAGAAGGATATGAAAGGAACAACAAAATCCAATCAACCTCTTTTAGTTTTCATAACTATTACTCCTTTGTAAAGGAAGTTGCAATTCAAGAACACTTGATCAACTTACAAAAACTATAAGAACAAGACCTATGGCATTTGCCGGAAAGTTTTGCTCCAGTTACTTTCGTGCAAGTAATTGCAAATTTACTTTGAACTTTATGAGATTACTCATCTATTCCCCTCTTGTATTACTTATCTTTATGTAATAAGGTGAAGAGCTTCCCCACTCTAAATTCCTTTAGAATAGCATTTTCAACATAGTTTATCTAGTTAATACTACTACAAATGAGAATCAGTCTCAGAATTACAAAACATGGCAAAGTTAATTCAGAAATATCCTTAAACATAGTACAATTTACTTTGCCTAAGCATATATAGTACCATAGTATGCAGGTTTTTTTCGTCCTTCTCTCTCTTTTTAATGTTTAATATTTCTTTAGAATAGTATTAATTCTGCATCAACTTACATATGAGTTAATATTCTTTCTAAGTTTCTAAGAGAATATGATACAAAAAAGGGACCATTATTTGAGGAGTTTGAAGGGGATTTTTCTCCACCAAACATGACAGATAAATAGGAGTATAAAACTCGTAGTTTACTGGTTAGTGTATCAGTCACTGGATGAGCCTTTCTATTTGTACCAGTTGAATGCATATGCCTATAGTTTTTAATTTGAAGGAATATAAATTCATGAATGCAACAGAGATAGCAGTAAGACAGAAATGCAACATAGAAGCATTTTCAACTTATATCGGTTTGCTGCATTCCTCTTACTTCTCGCCTTTGTGAAACAATAAGATGAAATATAATTATTATAATAAAATTAAATAGTATACTTAGGTTTAATTCTAGGTGTAGCGAAAAAAAATATATGATGCTAGGGAGGGGGATCAAACTACAAATGCTTTGGCAAAATAGACTATTAAATCACTGGGCATACTTGAAATCTTTCTGAAGAAAAATATTCTTTTACTAACCACTCCCATTCTCTCTTGTCTACTCCTTTTGGAAGATTCTTAAGATCCTGAGGGATTGGCTTGTCCTTCACATAGTTGGCACGCAAGTGTCCTCTCCATTTGTTCCATAACTCTTTCATCCATCTCAATATATGATCATGATGATTAATCATGTCAATACTTTCGAGTTTATCCTACAATAATCAAAATATCCATTGAGTTAATGCATTACAAGATAAATAACGCACTGTTCAAATATGTTCATGATGATCAAAGAAATTTTTTGATGTGGAAAAATAATGCACTGTTCAAACTAATATGCAACCACTAAATTTGATAAGCCGCTCCATATTGTTAGTGATTGTTGCATGAAAGTACAGCTAATGAGCAAGAAGATGGAAAACTCCATTTGATAAAATATTCAAAATACATATTATTTGGGATCTTTCATAACATAAATGGCAAATCTTCTTGAATAGGATAAATATAACATAAATAACAAAATAATATCTTTGGGACTATACAATTACATGGAGTTCAATAATAGTGATAGTACAAAAAATGATACAAACCCAAACCTTCATACATATTATAAGCAAGTATTACATTGAACAAGAGAAAAACCAAGCACAAAGATACTGTAGTATCTGTTTATTGGTTGCATATTCCTTTTGCAAAGTTTCTGAGTCAAATAAGCTTCAGAAAAAGTGCATCCCAGATGAAACAATCTACTTTTGTATTCAGCTCTATTTTTAATTGTCACGACCCTAGTTCACCAATTGTGAACACGTCATGACGGCACCTAGTCTTCACGACCAGGTAAGCCTAACACATTTGCAAAATTTATAATCAAAACTAAATAACATGAGTAATGTATACAGTTGTCGTCTGGCACATACACTTTAATACCAAAAATTGAAGTAACCTCCAAGACCCAGAAACCCACGGGCAACACAGGCTATAAGAAATCTTACACTGCTCTAATCACCAGAATAGTCTAATACAAAGAAGGATCAAAATAATATCTAATAGCTATGGATAAAATGAGAAGTGAGACTTTGCGGATCTGCGGACGTTGCAGATGTATACCTCAAGTCCCCAATACGCTCCCTGACAGCTACTGATAGTACGCCTGCTCAGAAGCACCTGGATAAGCACATGAAAAACATGCACAGAAGAGGCGTAAGTACACCACAGCAGTACTCAGTAAGTGCCAAGCCTAACCTCGGTTGGGTAGTGACGAGGAAAGGTCAGGGCCCTACTAAGACAGAAAATAATAAAGTAGCAAGAGATTAATAGTATCGAAGTCTGATGAAAACTAATGAACACAGCGATGTGATAAGACAGATCAATGAAATATAGTACTGCAAGACAAAATAGAAACACAAAGTAAATACAGCAAAATTACAAGAATACCGACGAGGGTCTTCCAGGATACCATCTTGTAGCCCTTTTCTCAACTGTCCAATGAAACTTTTCGGGATACCGTCCCGCAGTCCAAATCTCATATCAATATCAAAGAAACTCCCAGGATACCGTCCCGTAATCCAATCATCAGTGTGCAGGGGGATCTCCCGGGATACCGTTCCGTAGTCCCAAAATAAAAGTGCAAGGGGATCTCCCGGGAATCAAACCCGTAGTCCCAAAATAAAAGTGCAGGGGAGATCTCCCGGGAATCAAACCCGTAGTCCCAAAATAAACAAACAAGGGGGAATTCCCGGAATCCCGCATCCGTAGTCCCAATGTAAATGCGCAACCAACATCAGGGAAATATTCAGAAATTTAAGTACAACAATACAAGGCATCAAGGAATACTGGCCTAAAATGCTCCACGTAATCACAGTTAAGACAATTTAAACAAATAGGCAGCTTGGATCAATTAACATGCTCTTTTACGCTAGCACAGGCTATAAAAGCAAGTAAAGTAAGGCAAATACGAAAGAGAATCCAAATCAAGTAATTAAGTAAAAATCTGGTTTTCAACAATTTGCTCAAGTAAGCACTCGTCACCTCATGTACAACGCATTCAATTACCAATTATCACATCCTAAGGGACGAAATCCCCCACACAAGGTTAGGCAAGCCACTTACCTCGAACCGGTGCGAAAACAACTAGGGAACAATGCCCTTGCCACGAGTATCCGACTCTGAGTGGCCCAAATCTATTCAAACCAATTACATATTGTAAATAATATTGCAATTAACTGATTCCACTAATAAAATCAAAACTAGGGCACAAAAATAGGTAAAATGACCAAAACGCCCCTCCAGCCATCGTCTCGGAATCGAATAATTTTTACGTTTTCAGAACCTCGTACTCTCACGAGTCTAGCCATATAAAAATCTCAGAAATCGGAGGTCAAATGCCCCCTCAAAACCCAATAGTTAGGTTTAAGTAGTTTTACCCCAAATTAACCAATTTTTGATCCTTACTTCGAATTTAAAAGGTGGATTTAACTACTAAATGATGGAATATAACTAGAAATGATCATAGAAATGTTACCCAATAATCTCCTCTTAAAAATCCTCTCAGAATCGCCCTTGCCCGAGCTCAAAATTGATTTTCACACTAATGAAATTAAACCCTCGATATTTCCTATTTCTGCCCAGGCATTTCCGCTTCTGCGGATAAGGGACCGCTTCTGCGGTCCCGCTTAAGCAGAAAAATAACCGCTTCTGCTGTTTCTCATTAAAGGGGATAATTTCGCTTCTGCGGACACCTGACCGCTCCAGCGGTCCCGCTTCTACGAAAATATGACCGCTTCTGCGGTCTATGAGGGGAAACCAAAAAAATGCTTCTACGATTAAGAAACCGCTTCTGCGGCTCCGCTTATTCGGATAACTGACCGCTTCTGCGGTCTTAGAGGAAGAGGTGCAAAATCGCTTCTGCGGCGCAAAGGCCGCTTTTGCGGCGCCGCTTCTGCAGTTCCCAAACAGCAGAAGCGGAAATAACAGAAGCCTGCTGCAATTTTCCTTCTAACTTCTAAAACTAACCCGTTGAGCATCCGAAATCATACCGGGACCCCCGGGACCCCAACCGAAAATACCAATACCACCTAATACCTTATTTGAACTTGTAAAAATTCTCAAAATACCTCAAACAACTCCGAAAACCCGATTAAATCAAAGATTCAAGCCTAAGAACTTCAAATTCTAACCAAATATGCTTTCGATCAAAAACCTAACCAAACCTCGTCCGAATGACCTAAAATTTTGCACTCACATCCCGAATGACATGATGGAGCTTCAGCAACTTCCGAAATTCAAATCCGACTCTCGGATCAAAAACTCACTATCGGACCGGAAACTTCAAAAAATTCAAACTTCGGTATTTTAAGCCTAAAAGAGCTACGGAACTCCAAATAACATTCCAAACACGCTCCCAACCCCGAAATCACCTAACGGAGCTAACGGAACCATCAGATTTCCATTCCGAGGTCATCTTCACACTGTTCCGAATACTAACCATTTTTCAACTCTTAAACTCTCATTTAGGGACTAAGTGTCCCAAAACACTCTGAATCCTAATACTGAACGTCCCGGCAAACCAAAATAGCAGAAATGAACTTAGGGAAAGCAGTTAATGGGGGATCGGAGCGTGAATTCCAAAAATGACCGGCCGGGTCGTTACATCCTCTTACACTTAAACATTCGTTCGTCCTCGAATGAGCATAGAGAACATACCTGAAGTAGCAAAAAGATGAGGGTACTGGCTACGCATATCCCGCTCGGTCTCCCAAGTCGCCTCTTCGGCCGGTTGACCCCACCACTGGACCTTCGCTGAAGCGATGTTCTTTGACCTCAACTTTCTGATCTGCCTATCCAAAATGGCCACTGGCTCCTCAACATAAGATAGATCCTTGTCCAGCTGGACTGAACTGAAATCCAACACGTGCGACGGGTCA
>MU735067.1:86559-110615 GCA_026770625.1 Nicotiana glauca
CCATGCTGGACCGGATGGGCGGAATAAGACCCTCAATAAACCTCCGAACTCTCTCCCTAACTGTGGTGACCAATGCCGGTGCATGTCTGGCCAGCCTGGTATAACGGATGGCATACTCTAAGGTTGTCATAGCACCCTGGCGCAAACGCTCAAACTCCGCGCGCCGTCAATCCCTGAGACTCTGGGGAACAAACTCCCTCATAAACATGTCTGAGAACTGGGTCCAAGTCAGTGAGGCAGACTCGACTGGACTATCCAACTCATAAGTACGCCACCAATCATAGGCGGCTCCCCGAAGCTGAAAGGCGGTGAAAGAAACCCTACTAGACTCCACTATGCCCATAGTACGAAGAACGCGATGACACTCCTCCAAGAATCCTAAGGCGTCATCTGAAGCTAGGCCATTGAACACTGGGGGATCATATTTCTTAAACCTCTCTAGCCTGAGCTGCTCGTCCTCTGAGACAGCTGACCCATCCCCGGGCTGTACTGGTGCTGCATGCGGTACAGGAATAACCTCTGAAACCTGCTCCATCGGCACTCTATGCGCAGGAGTGCAGGCTGCGGGAGTCTGGGCCCCTCCCCCGGCCTGATATATAGCTGCAGCGAGGGAAAGCAACCCCGCCTGAGCCAAAGTAGTGTACATGCTCATGAACTGAGCCAGGGTCTCCAGGAGCGCTGGAGTAGTAGTGGCTGTAGTAGGTGTATCAGGTGCATGTGCTCCAACTGGATCTGTTGGTGGTACCTCAGCGGCAGCGCGCGCGGGTGTTGTGGCTGCACCTCGGGCGCGTCCTCGACCTCTACCCCAGCCTCGGCCTCTGACGGTGGCAGCAGGGGGCGCAGGTGCCTGGTCCTCTCGTATAGCATGTGTCCTCACCATCTGTGAGAGAGTAGAAGACAGAAGTTTAGAATTGGTGTCAAAACATCGCACGACAAGGAATTCAAAAGAAATGAATATTTTCCTAAATAGTTACATAGCCTCCCGTAGATAAATACAGACGTCTCCGTATCGATCAGCGAGAGTCTAATAAATCGGCATGTGTCCCATGACTCCTATAAACCTAGAGCTCTGATACCAACTTGTCACGACCCTAGTTCACCATTTGTCAACACGTCATGACGGCACCTATTCTTCACGACCAGAAGCCTAACACATTGCGGAAGTAATAACCATTTGCGAAATTTATAATCAAAACTAAATAACATGAGTATTGTATATAGTTGTCGCCTGGCACATACACTTTAATACCAAAAACTGAAGTAACCTCCAAGACCCGGAAACCTACGGGCAACACAGGCTATAAGAAATCTTACACTGCTCTAATCACCAGAATAGTCTAATACAAACAAGGATAGAAATAGCATCTAATAGCTATGGATAAAATGAGAAGGAGACTTCGCGGATCTGCGGACGTAGCAGATGTATACCTCAATTCCCCAATACGCTCCCTGACAGCTACTGATAGTACGCCTGCTCAGAAGCACCTGGATTTGCACATGAAAAACATGCGCAGAAGAGGCGTGAGTACACCACAGCGGTACTCAATAAGTGTCAAGCCTGACCTCGGTTGGGTAGTGACAAGGAAAGGTCAGGTCCCTACTGAGATAGAAAACAATAAAGTAGCAAGAGATTAGCAGTATCAAACTCTGATGAAAACTAATGAACACAGCGATGTGATAAGACAGATCAATGAAATATAGTACTGCAAGACAAAACGGAAACACAGAGTAAATACAGCAAAATTACAAGAATACCGACGAGGGTCTTCCAGGATACTGTCCTGTAGCCCTTTTCTCAACTGTCCAATGGAACTTCCCGGGATACCATCCTGTAGTCCAAATCTCATATCAATATCAAAGAATCTCCCGGGATATCGTCCCGTAATCCAATCATCAGTGTGCAGGGGGATCTCCCGGGATACCGTCCCGTAATCCAAAAAATAAAAGTGCAGAGGGATCTCCCGGGAATCAAACCCATAGTCCCAAAATCAAAGTGCAGGGGGATCTCCCGGGAATCAAACCTGTAGTCCCAAAATAAACAAACAAGGGGGAACTCCCGGAATCCCGCATTCGTAGTCCCAATGTAAATGCGCAACCAACATCAGGGAAATATTCAGAAATTTAAGTACATCAATACAAGGCATCAAGGAATACTGGCCTAACATGCTCCACGTAATCACACTTAAGACAATTTAAACAAATACGCAGCTTGGATCAATTAACATGCTCTTCTACGCTAGCACAGGCTAGAAAAGCAAGTAAAGTAAGGCAAATATGAAAGAGAATCCAAATCAAGTAATTAAGTAAAAATCCGGGTTTCNCACAAGGTTAGGCAAGTAACTTACCTCGAATCGGTGCGAAAACAACTAGGGAACGATGCCCTTGCCACGAGTATCCGACTCCGTGTAGCCCAAATCTATTCAAACCAATTACATATTGTAAATAATATTGCAATTAACTGATTCCACTAATAAAATCAAAACTAGGGCGCAAAAATAGGTAAAATGACCAAAACGCCCCTCCAGCCATCGTCTCGGAATCGAATAATTTTTACGTTTTCAGAAACCTCGTACTCTCACGAGTCTAGCCATATAAAAATCTCAGAAATTGGAGGTCAAATTCTCCCTCAAAACCCAATAGTTAGGTCTAAGAAGTTTTACCCCAAATTAACCAATTTTTTATCCTTAATTCGAATTTAAAAGGTGGATTTAACTACTAAATGATGAAAGATAACTAGAAAGGATCATAGAAATGTTACCCAATAATCTCCTCTTCAAAATCCTCTCAGAATCTCCCTTGCCCGAGCTCAAAATTGATTTTCACACTTATGAAATTAAACCCTCGATATTTCCTATTTCTGCCCAGGCATTTCCGCTTCTGCGGACAAGGGACCGCTTCTGCGGTCCCGCTTAAGTGGAAAAATAACCGCTTCTATGATTTCTCATTAAAGGGGACAATTTCTCTTCTGCGGACACCTGACCGCTCCAGCGGTCCCGCTTCTGCGAAAATATGACCGCTTTTGCGGTCTATGAGGGGAAACCAAAGAATCGCTTCTGCGATTAAGAAACCACTTCTGCGGCTCCGCTTATGCGGATAACTGACCGCTTCTGCGGTCTTAGAGGAAGAGGTACAACATCGCTTTTGCGGCGTAAAGGCCGCTTTTGCGGCGCTGCTTCTGTGGTTCCCAAACTGCAGAAGCGGAAACAACAGAAGCCTGCTGCAATTTTCCTTCTAACTTCCAAAACTAACTCGTTGAGCATCCGAAATCATCCCGGGACCCCCGGGACCCCAACCAAAAATACCAATACCACCAAATACCTTATTCGAACTTGTAAAAATTCTCAAAACACCTCAAACAACTCCGGAAACCCGATTAAATCAAGGATTCAAGCCTAAGAACTTCAAATTCTAACCAAATACGCTTTCGATCAAAAACATAACCAAACCTCGTCCGAATGACCTGAAATTTTCCACACACATCCCGAATGACATGACGGAGCTTCATCAACTTCCGGAATTCAAATCTGACTCTCGGATCAAAAACTCACTATCGGATCGTAAACTTCAAAAATTCATACTTCGGCATTTTAAGCCTAAAAGAGCTACGGACCTCCAAATTACATTTCGAACATGCTCCCAACCTCAAAATCACCTAACGGAGCTAACGGAACCATCGAATTTCTATTCCGAGGTCGTCTTCACACTGTTCTGAATACGGACCATTTTTTAACTCTTAAACTCTCATTTAGGGACTAAGTGTCCCAAAACACTCCGAATCCTAATACCAAACCTCCCGGTAAACTAAAATAGCAGAAATGAACTTAGGAAAAGCAGTTAATGGGGGATCGGGGCATGAATTCCAAAAACGACCGGTCAGGTCGTTACATTAATACTAATTTCCTTGGCAGTTCAATTTCAAATTCAGTCTTTTATCTTTTTCAGCTTGTGCAAGACAGACATCTGCTCTACTAATAATAGTTCATCTAGTGCTTTGCTTATTTTTGCATCAACCTTGCCAAATACCTCTTTCTGTTTCTAGCAGTAATGTCCTTTATAAGACTCCCTAGCTTTCGCATAAGTAAGAAGTATGGACACCCCTCACCAAGTAACTTTGCAAAACTACATCTTTTTGAATTTGAAATTAGAAGGATTGACTTACCAGTTTGGAGGTGCTAACTTTTCTAGAAAAGGACATTTCTGTTTTCATATGTTGATTTTACTTCAATTACTAATGTCTCGCCTCCTTTTTATGACTACACCCCGGAAGGGTATAATAAAGGGAGTTATTTTCAACTTGAAGTGACAATTGAAAAGGGATTATATTATTAAAAAATTCAGAGTAGCCACTTGGGAGATTTATTGTATCCCAAGTCACTAGTTTAAAATCCCGAATCGAGGAAAGGGTTTGACTCTGTTTAATAGTCTACGAACCAGAAATCCGGGTAATGAATTCTGTTAACCCGAGAGAAGGTGTTAGGCATTCTCGAGTTCCGTGGTTCTAGAACGGTCGCTCAACTGTTATATTTGGCTTAATTATCTGATTTTAAACAATTATGAACCTATGTGCAAATTTTAACTTTAACCGCTTTTATTTATTTTTTAGAGAAGAATTGCAACGTTATTAAAATACGTCTTGAACCACGTTACATAAATTCACCTGTGGCTTTTGACATATTTTAACATCATTGAGATTTGGATTTGGGTCACATAAATGTGCACCCAAGTTTAGGAAAGTAGATTATGAAAATACGTGCCTAAAGCAACTACGTGTTTGCACTTTGCGAGGGCCATGAAATTTGCTAAATGGCATGCCTTGAATTCTAAGGTTGAGTTAAAGCTAATTAAAACAAGGGCCACACAATTATCATTTTTGTTTGGCATGGCGCACCTCGAATTTTCTAACCAAATTGCTAAATTAACTCATGAGAGCCATAAGCTATTTGGGTTATCTAACATGGATCAACTCCACTAACAAACATGCTTAATTAATTAAAGGATTAGAGGGGATTGCGCATTTATCTAACAACTAATGCATCAATTCAACTATAAACCAGCTAATGACACTCGCAGAACCACCAGAACGCTTCGAACAAAACTCGGGCCAATAGCAAACTTCGATGGAGATAGCCATATTAAAAAAAAAAACACAGAAGTGTATATGATAAAGCAAAAGAATGGTCCAATCCTCAAAAAGTCCCCTGACTTGGGCTCAAGTGAGACCAAATTGATGAAACAACCAATATCCCATGAGAGGTGTAGCCGGCTTCAATTGTTATTGAAATGGGCCGGCGTTTGGCCCAATTCCCATGACCCACATGATTCAAGCCCAAATCAAATAGTGTGAATCGAACTGACACTAACATGGAGCAATAGATCGAATTTGCAAAGTTAAAGTGTGATTTTAAAACAGCCAACACAAATTAACTAAGTTCAGCTTCTAATTTCTTACTTATGCAAACTTTAGGACAAACATGTTTCATGATCAATCCCACAACCAAATTCAATAATTAATGGTCCTAAGGGAAGCCCGTACAGCAATGGTAAGCCATTTCCCTTGCATATATTTTTAGATCCCAAGATTTAAAGAGCCCAAACCTGGTAAGAACAAGTCGAGAGTCACAGACTCGAAATCGAGTCTCTACCACAGTCATTGACCCTTCCACACTTAGTCAGAAATCAACAGACCCCATTATCACCCAGTAAATGGTTCAACAGGACAGTTGGAGTATCATTAGGAGCAGAGGATCGATTTCAAACTCGACAAATATCTATGTTTGGATTGGAATACAAACTAAACTTACAATTTCCTCATGGAAACACAAACCCATAACCTTTCAATACTAACCTTAATCAAACTACAAAAAACAACATGCTAATTATTCGGACCAAAAATCAACCTGAACCCATTCTTTTAAATATGTGAGTGCTAAATCAAAGACTGAAATAACGTGCAACTAATAACCAGATCTTTTATCACCTAGACACATATAACAGAATATGATCTATATAATCTATACTCCAAATCTATACATGAATAATCAGAGAATTTCAGTGGTTAGCATATTACAAAAACACTAGAGAATGTTGAAAGAAAATAGGTAAACAGAAAGATAAAACCAATCACAACTTGGATTCAATTAACTTTCCACCCAAAATACATGCTTGCACGCAAATTGTTGCCCATATTTGGAGATGTTACTTGGTATTGAACAAACAAAACCAAAAAGGAGAGGGAACAGCAATAAGTAGCATCAGGGAGTTCAAATAGGAGGAAGCAACAACAGAATTAGCTAAGCCCAGATTCAACAATCAAACAATGAAACCAACTCCAAAAGCTCAATGGAACAGTAAACAACCAGAAGAAGTTTTCAAAACCTTACTGATCCATTTCAACCCCAGGATGAAAAGTTATTGTTTTCAGAAGTTTGTTCACCAAATGAAATCAGAAAACTCAAAAATACGCTTTTAGTTTTTGGATTTTCAGAGTCTTTCTTCTCTATTCTCGGCTCTCGTCCCTCCTTTGGTGTATTTTTTTAGCCTTTTTTTCCATTCAGCTGCAAGTAACTATGCCTTTATAGGCAAGTTACTAGGGCATCCCTAAAGGTTTAATTATTTCATTTATTCCCTTTTACATTTTTCTTTTTGCTACTTAGTCCTCCATTTACTGACTTGTTAGTCAAGCTAGCATCTGAAATTCCCTAGAAGACCCCTACTAGAAGCTTCTAAAATAGTTACCAAAGATTCATTAATCTAGACTACTAAAATTACTCCTCACACCCCTGAAATTTACCCTACTGACAGACCCAAAAGAACCATGGGTCCTGGTGCCGTGGTGAATCCAAACACCAAATGAGCCCTGGCTCATACAACCCAATACAGTCAAGCTCAAGGCCATAGGCATCTAGAGCAACCATTTTACAAACCAACAATTGGGCTTGACTTGCAAGCTAAGCTATAGCTAGAATCAATAATCAGCTCGCAGAACGAAATAAACAAATCAATTACTTTTAACCCCTATTTTTTTATGAAAATAAAACCCAAACCACTTTGTAAATAGAGATTAAGCACCTAGAAAGATCAACAAATCATGGAATAAGATGGGAAAGAAAAACAAAAGAAAAAATATGAAGACCCCAGTGACTTTTCAGAGGAACGAACTAAAAGGAGGAGAACAAACAGAGAAACACTGAGATAAGTGAACGAAAGAAAAAATACCTCCCACTTCAACTTCGATAAATTTCGGCCAGCTTGGATTTGAACCGAAAACGAGTGTTAGTCGGGTTGTTCTCGTGAGAACAACCGTATAACACTAATTTCGGGTCAAAACAATCTTGATGCTTCGAGAATCGACCTTTGCATGATGGAACGAAGGCAAGGAAAAGTCAGGGCTCCGCTTTTGCAATCTGAGATTAAAGGCCAACGGAGAGGATTTCAGGAAAACTAAAGATGGTTTGGTATTTGAGAGGCTATAGAGGGTGTGTGGTGAAATTTGGTAAAGGTTTGGAGACGGAACCCTGGTGAACATGGCGGATTCTCCCAAGGTCAGTGTTTTCTGACAAGTGAGATGAGAGAAGGAGATGTGGGGTTGTTTGGGACTAGGTTTAACTAAGGATTTTCAGACAGTGTTATACATATCTGTTGAAACCCCTCCCAACCATTGGATGCGAGAAGACAAAAGGCCCAGATTAATCTAACTTAAACGAACTCAAAATGTTGTCATTTGGGTCGAGGAAGGGCTGGACCGGTCAGGGACGGATTTGGGATGGGTATTTGGACGGGTAATAGGCAAAAGGGGTTTGGGCTTGGGGAAACTAATTTGAAATGGCCCAAACAATTGGCCTTTATTAATACAACCATTTTTCTCATCATTTTCTTTTTCTCTCTTTTTTTTTCCAGATTTTGTTAAATACAAAAAAATAAAATAAATAACTAATTGCATTTTCCAAAATTAGCTAAGTTCTAAATTAAAAGAAAACTATAAAATTCTAAAATTAAAAGGCCAAAATGCAAAATAAACTATGTTTGTTATCTTTCATATTTTGCCACAATTGATTAATTAATTAACCTAAAAATATAAAAAGTACCCTGAATGCAAATGCACATATATTTTTTATATTTTTCATTAATTAAAATGCACAGACAAAAATACAAACAATTAACAGAAAATGCCACAAAATCCACAAAACTGCAAATAATGAAAAGAAATTATTTTGTTTTGAAATTGTGGGAGTAATTCATATAAGATAAAAATCACGTGCTCACAACTAATACACAATGTATGCAGCACCACTGAGTAGGCTTCATCGAGCCGATTATCAATAAGTTGCATCCATTGCTTACTAGTTGCCATAACCTTGAAGAGTAAATA
Source organism: Nicotiana glauca (assembly GCA_026770625.1). Taxonomy (NCBI): domain Eukaryota; kingdom Viridiplantae; phylum Streptophyta; class Magnoliopsida; order Solanales; family Solanaceae; genus Nicotiana; species Nicotiana glauca. Next base: position 94,928 of record MU735067.1, read on the forward strand.
AAAATTAGATTAAAAAAGATAAAGGATAAGAAAAATACTAAAATACACAATACTTATTATGATAAAATGTACATAACTGTGTGTTGAACTCTAAGGTCGCACTAGGAGATTAGGCTCCTTTTTTCCGGTTAATGCATTGCAATGTACAATCAATTGGCACTAAGATAAATAAAAGATTATAAATTAACTACTAATTAAGATGCTATTTCCTAAAACAAGTATACACGGTTCCTTTTGGCCCGCCCCAAGATCGAAGTAAGTACTTACATCCAAAATAAATGCAAACAGTATAGTTTACGACACAAGATCATCTAAAATATCGCTTGCAACTAAAAGTGTAACGACCCCACTAGTCGTTTTGCATTTTAGAACCTCGTTCCCCTAAATAAAGCCTCCCATAATTGCTTTAGCTAATTTACAACTTGCGAGGGCGATTAGTTCAGGAGTTGGAAAAGTTTTGAGTAAATATATATCCATTTGCTTCTTTAAGTTTTTCTTAAAAGACAAGTTTGACTTCGGAAATATTTTAGGAAAACGGGCCTGGATTTGTGATTTGACAATTTCGGAGGGTCCGTGGAAAAATATAGGACCTGGGTGTATGTCTGGAATAGAATTCTGAGGTTCCTAGCCCGAGTAATGAATTTTTATGTGAAATTGTTAAATTGAAGTTTTAAAGAATTTAAGAAACTAAGTATTCACTGATTTCCTAGGTACCGGGCTCGAATTTTGGTTCCCAAACTTAGTACAGGTCCAAAATATCAGTTAAGATTTATTCGTAAAATTTGGTGTCAATCCGAGTAGTTTAAGGGCGTTTTGACCCGTTAGAGGAGAATTAAGAACTTGAAGATTAAATAGTTTGATTCATTTGATTTTAGAGGTGATTCCAAGATTTAGCGTTGTTTTGGGAATTCTGAGGGTTTGAGTAGGTCTGCCTCGTGATTTTAGACTTGTCGGTATTTCTAGCGGGGCTCGGGAGTCCCGAGCGTCAAACGAGCGAGGTTCGAGCTAAGTAAGAAAATTGAAGAACAGCTGAAGTTGTTGCTTCTATCATAACTGCATCTGCGGTTCTTGGACCGCAGATGCGGTCAGCCCATCGCAAAAGCGGAAAAGGTCAGGCTAAGGGAAAATCTCATAAGCGGCCCCGATATAGCAGAAGCGGTTCCGCTTAAGCGGCCCCCAGACCTCAGAAGTGGTCCAGCTCCTTCGGCCCAAATCCGCAGAAGCGGCTCGAAATCTAAAGAAGTGGACCCGTAAAAGCGGGCACCTGACTGCAGAAGCGGTCCAGGCTTCTTGGGCCATCTCCACAAAAGCAGCCCTTTTTCTGCAGAAACGATTTCCGCATATGCGGTCATGGCACCTCAGAAGCGAAAATCACTGGGCAGAGAGATCATTTAATTCAAACTCAAAGCCATTTACATCATTCACAATTCCACACTTGGGCGATTTGGGTTCTTCCAAAGAGAGGGTTTCAACATAACATTGTAAGGTAAGTAATTCCCATTCATCCTTAGCTTAAAAACATATACATTAGGTAGATTAAACACTAAAAACTAAGTCAAATTAAGGGTTAGAGATAGACCTAGAGTTTTAATAAAACTAAGATTTAATCATGAAGTTTGTTATGAAATAGACTAGAAATCATATATCATTGATCCTTAGGTTGTAGAGAACAATTTCCTTCGAAAAATCTCGGAATCCGGGCAAGTGGGCCCGGGGTTAAAATTTAGGAAACTCATGCAAATGGTTAGGGAATTGCTTAAATAGCTAGGAAATGATCTTGTAATCCTTTATTGAATAGTTCTTAATTATTTTAACTAGTTCGAGATCGTTCGGCTCCGAATTGAGAGTTTGGGCTTGTTCTTGGCATCGGAAGTGCGCTTCGGGGCAAGGTGAGTCTCCTTTCTAACCTTGTAAGAGGGAATTGTCCCCATAGGTATAATAATTAAATTAATTGTCATTGTATTCGGGGGCTACGTACGCACTAGATGACAAGAGTCCGTATGTAGTGACTATTATGTTAAGTCCGGGTAGTTTAGGACCAACAAGTATGCTCTATGTGACACTCTAGTACGTGTTGATTAATTCGGATTTATATGAACTACTTTGAGTAGGAAAAATGAGACTAGAGAATGACCCTTATCCTATTTGGTTTTTAAAGGAAAATACTTGGTATTTCTATGTATGGCTACTCCTCACGTAAATGTTAGTTTTTAATGTTGCTTGTCAATGTGTTTATTTTCTATTTGATCGCGTCGCACGGGTGATTCGCAAGAGGGGTAATAGATGCATCTATGGTTCGAGTCGTTCGACCCTCGGCAGTGCATAGTTTATTTTATGTTTGACTGGGCCGTACGCTTCACGGTGATTATTTGCATGTGTTTTGTTTAGAAATCCTTCAAAGGCTGAGATACATATTTGCTTAGACTATATAAAGCATTCTTGTTAGTATTTGGGAAAGAACTGTTACTCCATGATTATTAAATGTAAATAGCTTGAGATATCCATGCTTATTATAAACTCTTCCCATATTAATTGACCCTAGTAAGTATCAAGTCGATCTCTCCTCTCTACTTCTTCGATATTAGACGGGATACTTACTGGGTACATATTATTTTATGTACTCATACTACACTTCTATACTTAATTCTATAGGATCTGAGGCAGGTGGATCTGGTTATCATTCTGGTGCGTATGCGTGAGCGGACTTGGGACTTCTACGGTGAGCTGCTTTCCCTCTATGTCGACTCGCAGCCGAAAAAGTCTTTCTTTGTATTTCTATTTTTTGTCTATTTGGACTCAGACAGTAGGATAGTATGATGTTCTTTTGGATGTATATTCTACTAGTTGCCCGTAGCTTGTGACACCAAGTTCTGGCACACACTATGGTAGACTATTATTTTAGGTTGTGTAATTACATCACTTACAGTATTTCGCTCTTCTGGTTTAAATTTCAAGTTAAGTGTTTATTCCACTTCTTTCTAATTTAAAGCAACATATGAATTTTAGTAAATTTTCCGCAATGGCTTGTCTGATAGGGGTGTCAAGCGCCCTCATGACCTATTGTGGAAATGGGTCGTGACAACATGGTATCAGAGCACTAGGTTCATGTAGGTCTCACGAGTTATGGGCAAACGTGATAGAGTCTTGTTGATCTTTATGGAGACGACTGTATTTATCTTCGAGAGGCTATTAGGTATTAGGAAAGACTACTCTTTATTCATTTACTTTCGTGCAGTGCATAGTGTACTAAATTTCCCTTTTCTATTCTCTCACAGATGGTGAGAACTTGCACCACTGATGTTCCGAACCCGGGAGGAGCTACTCCCCCTGCTAGAGGCCGAGGTAGAAGCCAGGGGAGGGAACCAGCCCGTGGTAGGGGGAGAGGGAAACCTAGAGTCGTTCCAATTGCACCACCGACAGATCCCATGGAGGACCCTATTATTGAGGATCAGGGCGAGGTGCCCGCAGCTGAGCCTACCCCGGTGGATTTCATGATAGCATTGGGATTTCAGGAGGTCATGGGCCGTATGCTATAGTTCATAGATACTACAGGCTGGTTTATTTCCAGCAGACCCAGCTACTTCGTAGGCGGGAGGGGGAGCCCAGACCCCTACTGCTCAGGCTCTAGGTCATGCAGCTGCAGTGTATTAGACTCCTGGTGCATTACCCACGGATGGGGCTCAGCCAGTTGCTGCAGTGGCACCCCAGCTCAGGCCAGTTGCGGATGGTGATCCGCAGAAGTTATTGGACAGATGGACCAGGCTTCATCCTCCAGTCTTCGGGGGCGAGCGTCGTGAGGATGCTCAGGACTTCATAGACAGGTGCAGGGACAGGCTGCACAATATAAAGATATTGGAGTCGTACAGAGTTGACTTCACTACTTTTCAGCTTGAGGGCAGGGCACGCAGATGGTGGGAGTCCTATGTACTTGGCAGACCAACAGGTTCCCCCCCTACTTGGGGTCAGTTCACTCAGTTATTCCTGGATCGATACATTCCGCCCTCTGAGAAGGAAGAGCTGCGGTATCAATTTGAGCACCTAGAGTAGGGTCAGATGTCAGTGACCAACTATGAGGCGAGGTTCTCTGAGTTGTCTCGCCATGCACTTATGAAACTTCCCACAGAGGCAGAGAGAGTGCGGAGGTTTGTTGCGGGATTACATCCCACCATCCAGTTTGGTATGACTCGAGAGGTATAGATAGGTACAGGGTACCAGCTAGTGGTTGAGATTGCATGCAGGATTGAGGGTTATTGTCTGATGGGTAGAGAGCAGATGCAGCAGGATAAGAAGGCTAGATTTTCAGGAGAGTTAAGAAGTGCCCCAGCTAGGGGTAGAGGCCACTTCGGTGGGGGTCAGCCCAGTAGGCCCTAACACTCAGCACCACCCCCTTCCCGAGGTGCCCTAACGAGACCTTATTTCAGTGCAATGCCGGAGGGTTTTTACCACCTACCAACTACTCAGGGTTCCTCCGGCGGGTATTCTCGGTATCAGGATTCTTCTAGTGCTCCTTTCAGCCCCATGCCAGAGAGTTCCTATCGTCCACCAGTTATCCAGGGTTCTTCCTGTAGGTATTCGGGTCAGCAAACTTAGACATCAGGGCAGTAGGCTATAGTTCCTAGAGCGTGCTACGAGTGTGGAGATCCGGGTCACATGAATAGGATTTGTCCCAGGCTTCGGGGTAAGGCAGTTCAGCTGGGTCAGCAGCCCCAGACTCCGGCATCAGCTGCCCAGCTACCTAGGGGTGGAGAGCAGATGGGTAAAGGCCGTCTTAGAGGCGGAGACCAGACAGGGAGAGGTCAACCAGCTAATCCCCAGTCAGGTGGAGGCCAGACAGTCGGTGCTCCAACTAGATTCTATGCTCTTCCGACCAGGCCAGATGCATTGGCCTCAGATGCCGTCATCACAGGTATTATTTCCGTCAGTGGTAGAGATGCTTTGATATTGTTTTATACAGGGTCTACCTATTCATATATGTCCCCCATGTTTGCTCGTTTCCTGGTTATTTCTCCGAAGCCTTTGGGCATGTTGTTCATGTATCCACTCTTGTAGGTGATTCTGTGGTTGTGGATCGGATCTATCAGTCCTGTGTGATCACTTTCTATGGTTTCAAGACTAGAGCTGATCTTCTATTGCTCGATATGATTGATTTTGAGGTCATCCTGGGCATGGATTGGTTATCTCCATATCACACCGTCCTTGATTGCCATGCCAAGACTGTTTCACTAGTGATGCCAGGATCGCCAAAATTGGAGTGGAAGGGTTCCACTGTTGATATGCCTAGCAAGGTTATTTCTTTCCTAAAGGATCAACACATGGTCGAGAAGGGGTGTTTGTCCTATCTAGCTTATGTTTGAGACGTCACTACAGAGTCTCCAATAATTGATTCGGTGCCAATAATCTGAGAGTTCGCCGATGTTTTTCCTTCTGATCTTCCTCGCATTCCTCCGGATCACGATATTGATTTCTGTATTGATTTGGCTCCAGGCACTCAGCCTATATCTATTCCACCATACCGTATGGCTCTAAAAGAGCTTAAGGAGCTGAATGAGCAGTTACAGGAGTTGTTAGAAAAGGGGTTTGTCAGGCCCAATGTATCACCTTGGGGCGCACCAGTGCTATTTGTGAAGAAGAAGGATGGGACCGTGCGCATGTGCATTGATTACCGCCAGTTGAACAAGGTCACCATCAAGAACAAGTAACCGTTGCCTCATATTGATGATTTGTTCGACCACCTGCAGGGAGCTAGGGTGTTCTCTAAGATTGACCTGAGGTCAGGGTATAATCAGCTGAAGATTCGGGACTCGGATGTTCCGAAGACTGCATTCAGGACTAGATATGGCTACTACGAGTTTTTGGTGATGTCCTTCGGCTTGACTAATCCCCCGGCGGCATTTATAGATCTGATAAACCGAGTATTCAGGCCTTACATTGATTCCTTTGTTATCGTCTTCATTGACACATCTTGATATACTCACGTAGCCTGGGGGAGCACGAGCAGCATCTGAGAGTAGTGCTTCAGACCTTGCAAGAGCAGAAGTCGTATGCTAAGTTCTCCAAGTGCGAGTTTTGGCTTGAGTCAGTGGCATTCTTGGGGCATATTGTGTCCGGAAAGGTTATTAAGGTAGATCCCAAGAAGATTGAGGCAGTTCATAGTTGGCCACGTCCTACTTCAGTGACCGAGATCAGGAGTTTCCTAGGGTTAGCGAGTTATTATCAGTGATTTTTGCAGGGCTTCTCATATATTGCATCACCTTTGACTAGACTGACCCAGAAGGGTACCCCATTCATTTGGTCCGATGATTGCGAGGAGAGCTTTCAGAAGCTCAAGATAGCTTTGACTACGGCACCAGCTCTTGTGTTGCCTTCCAGTGCAGGGATGTATACGGTATATTGTGATGCTTTACGCGTTGGTTTGGGATTTGTGTTGATGCAGGAGGGGCGAGTTATTGCATATGCTTCGCATCAGCTAAAGATTCATGAGAAGAATTACCCCGTGCACGATCTGGAGTTGGCAGCAATTGTTCATGCTCTTAAGATATGGAGGCACTATTTGTATGGGGTGCCTTGTGAGGTTTACACCAATCACCGTAGCTTACAGCATTTGTTCAGGCAGAGGGATCTCAATTTGAGACAACGCAGGTGGCTTGAGTTACTAAAGTATTATGATACTACCATTCTTTATCATCCGGGCAAGGAGAATGTGGTCGCGGATGCCTTGAGCAGAAAGGCGGAGAGTATGGGTAGCTTGGCATTCATTCCATCAGAGGAGAGGCACCTAGATCTAGACATCCAGTCATTGGCTAACAGACTTGTGAGGTTGGACATTTCAGAGTCCAGCCGAGTTCTAGCATGTGTAGTTGCTCAGTCCTCGCTATTGGGGGAGATTAAGGCACGACAGCTTAATGATCCACATTTGGCGGTTCTCAGAGAGACGGTACTTCAAGGAGGTCCCAAGGAGGTTTCTATTGGTGAGGATGGCATTATGCGACTCCAGGGTCATCTATGTGTTCCTAATGTTGATGGTCTGAGGGAGAGGATCCTAGAGGATGCACACAATTCGCAGTATTCTATCCACTCGGGGGTTACGAAGATGTATCGTGATTTGAGGCAACATTACTGGTGGCGGAGGATGAAGAAGGACATAGTTAAGTATATGACTAAGTGTTTGAATTGCTAGCAGTTCAAGTATGAACATCAGAGGCCAGGTGGGCTACTTCAGCAGATGCCCATACCAGAGTGGAAATGGGAACACATCACCATGGACTTCGTAATAGGTTTACCGTGGACTTTGCGGAAGGTTGATTCAGTGTAGGTCATTGTGGATAGATTGACCAAGTCGGCCCATTTCATTCAAGTGGCAACTACTTATACAGTGGAGAGGTATGCTCAGATCTATATTCGGGAGATAATCCGATTACATAGTGTGCCGGTTTCCAACATATCAAACCGAGGCCCTCAGTTCACTTCCCATTTCTAGAGAGCCACGCAGAGTGAGTTGGGGAATCGCGTAGAGCATAGCACAGCATTCCATCCTTAGACCGACGGAAAGTCGGGGCGGACAGTATAGATCATGGAGGATATGCTTAGAGCATGTGCGATTGATTTTGGAGGGCAGTGGGATCAGTTCTTGCCTCTAGCAGAGTTTGCATACAACAACAGCTATCAGTCCAACATAGAGATGGCCCCTTATGAGGCTTTATATGGTCGACGTTATTGTTCTCCTATCGGATGGTTTGAGCCTGGCGAGGCTAAATTACTTAGTATAGATTTGGTACAAGATTCCTTGGATAAGGTAAAGTTGATTCAGGAGAGGCTCCGCACAGCTTAGTCCCGACAGAAGAGTTACGCGGATCAGAAGGCGCGTGATGTATCATTCATGATTGGCGAGAAGGTTCGGGAAGAAGGGCAAGTTGAGCCCAAGGTTTATTGGCCCCTTTGAAGTGTTGAGATGGGTTGGGAAGATTGCTTATGAGCTTGCTTTACCCCCTAGTCTTTCGGGAGTTCATCCGGTTTTCCATGTTTCGATGCTTCGGAAGTACCATGCCGACCTATCACATGTGTTGGACTTCAGTACTATCCATCTAGATGAGAGTTTGGGCTATGAGGAGGACCCAGTTGCTATTATTGATAGGCAGAATCACCAGTTGAGGTCCAAGAGGATTTCTGCGATGAGAATTCAGTGGAGGGGCCAACCGGTCGAGGAGATGACCTGGGAGTCCGAGGAGGACATGCGGAGCAGATATCCCCACTTATTCAATAGTCCATGTACTTTTCTATGTTCGTTCGAGGATGAAAGTTTGTTTAAGAGGTGGAGAGTGTAACGACCCGACTGGTCGTTTTGCGTTTTAGAACCCCGTTCCCCTAAATAAAGCCTTCCATACTTGCTTTAGCTAATTTACGACTTGCGGGGGGATTGGTTCTGGAGTTGGAAGAGTTTTGAGTAAAAATACGTCCATTTGCTTCTTTAAGTTTTTCTTAAAATACCAAGTTTGACTTCGGTCAACATTTTGGAAAAACAGGCCTAGATTCGTGAATTAACAATTTCGAAGGGTCCGTGGAAAAATATGGGACCTATGTGTATGTCCGAAATCGAATTCCGAGGTCCCTAGCCCGAATAATGTATTTTTATGTGAAATTGTTAAATTGAAGTTCTAAAGAATTTAAGAAACTAAGTATTCATTTATATCCTAGGTACCGTGCTCGAATTTTGGTTCCAAAACTTGGTAGAGGTCGGAAATATCAGTTAAGATTTACCCATAAAATTCGGTGTCAATCCGGGTAGTTTAAGGGCGTTTTGACCCGTAAGAGGAGAACTAAGAACTTGAAGATTCAATAATTTGATTTATTTAGGGAGTGATTCCAAGATTTAGCATTGTTTTGGGAGTTTAGAGGGTTCGAGTAGGTCCGCCTCATGATTTCAGACTTGTCGGTATGTTCAGGCGGGGCTCGGGAGCCCCGAGCGTCAAACGAGCGAGGTTCGAGCTAAGTAAGAAAATTGAAGAAGATCTGAAGCTGCTGCTTCTGTCATAACTGCATATGCGGTTCTTGAACCGCAGAAGCGGTACTGTAGATGCGGTCAGGCCATTGCAAAAGCAGAAAGGGCCAGGCCAAGGGGAAATTGTAGAAGCGGCATAGAGACAGCAGAAGCGGTTCCGCTTAAGCGACCCTCAGACCGCAGTAGCAGTCCGGCTCCTTAGGTCCGCATAAGCGGACCCGCAAAAGCGGGCACCTGACTGCAAAAGCGATCCAGGCTTCTTGGGCCATCTCCGCAAAAGCAGGCCTTTTTCCGCAGAAGCGGTCATGGCACCGCAGAAGCGAAAATCACTGGGGCAGAGAGTTCATTTTATTCGAACTCAAAGCCATTTATTTCATTCACAACTCCACAATTGGGCGATTTGGGTTCTTCCAAAGAGAGGGTTTCAACATAACATTGTAAGGTAAGTAATTCCCATTCATCCTTAGCTTAAAACATGTACATTAGGTAGATTAAACACTAAAAACTAAGTAAAATCAAGGGTTAGAGATAGACCTAGAGCTTTAATTAAACTAAGATTTAATCATGAAGTTTGTTATGAAATGGACTAGAAATCATATATCATTGATTCTTAGGTTGTAGAGAACAATTTCCTTCGAAAAATCTCGGAATCCGGGCAAGTGGGCCCGGGGTTAAAATTTAGGAAACTCATGCAAATGGTTAGGGAATTGCTTAAATAGCTAGGAAATGATCTTTTAATCCTTTATTGAATAGTTCTTAATTATTTTAACTAGTTCGAGATCGTTCGGCTCCGAATTGAGAGTTTGGGCTTGTTCTTGGCATCGGAAGTGCACTTCGGAGCAAGGTGAGTCTCCTTTCTAACTTTGTAAGAGGGAATCGTCCCCATAGGTATAATAATTTAATTAATTGTCATTGTATTCGGGAGCTAGGTACGCACTAGGTGACGAGAGTCCGTACATAGTGACTATTATGTTAAGTCCGGGTAGTTTAGGACCAACAAGGATGCTCTACGTGACACTCTAGTACGTGTTGATTAATTCAGATTTATATGAACTACTTTGAGTAGGAAGAATGAGACTAGAGAATGACCCTTATCCTGTTTCGCTTTTAAAGGAAAATACTTTTCTTTCTGTTATGGCTACTCCTCATGTACATGTTAATTGTTAATGTTGCTTGTCAATGAGTTTATTTTCTATTTGACTGCATAGCACGGGTGATTCGTGAGCGGGGTAGTAGATGCATCTATGGTTCGAGCTGTTCGACCCTCGATAGTGCATAGTTTATTTTATGTGGTATCGGGCCGTACGCTCCACGGTGATTATTTGCATGTGTTCTGCTTAGAAATCCTTCGATGGCTGAGATACATATTTTCTTAGACTATATACAATCTTTCTTGTTAGTATTTGGGAAAGAACTATTACTCCATGATTATTAAATGTAAATAACTTGATATATCCATGCTTATTATAAACTCTTCGCATATTAATTGACCCTAGTAAGTATCAAGTCGACCACTCGTCTCTACTTCTTCGAGATTAGACGGGATACTTATTGGGTACATATTGTTTTATGTACTCATACTACACTTTTGTACTTAATTGCACAAGATCTGAGGCAGGTGGATCTGGTTATCATTCCGGTGCGTATCCGTGAGCGGACTTGGGACTTCTACGGTGAGCTGCTTTCCCTCTATGTCGACTCCAGCCGAAGAAGTCTTTCTTTATATTTCTATTTTCTATCTATTTGGACTCAGACAGTAGGATAGTATGATGTTCTTTTGGATATATTTTCTACTAGTTGCCCGTAGCTTGTGACACCAAGTTCTGGCACACACTTTGGTAGACGATTATTTTGGGTTGTGTAATTACATCACTTACAGTATTTCGCTCTTCTGGTTTATATTCCAAGTTAAGTGTTTATTCCACTTCTTTCTAATTTAAAGCAACATATGAATTTTAGTAAATTTTCTACAATGGCTTGTCTGATAGGTGTGTCATGCGCCCCCATGACCTACTGTGGAAATGGGTCGTGACAAAAAGACTGCTTGTTAGTGAATTTTCCTGAGTTCTTAACATCTATCATAGTCATATTACCTGCTATTTCTTTTTCTTATAGACACACACTCATATTTCTGTAGATTAGTTATATGGAAGAAATATAATTGTGAATACAGTGTTAAAAATTTTTACGATATAAATGCATTTAGTTTAAATCTTTTGAGAGGTAAAATAAAAATTTCAATAAGAGTAACAAATACTTTTTTTTTTAAAAGTAAATCTGGATATTCTTCATTTTAAGAAATTGTTCAAAGACAAAATAAACTCACATTAACTACTACTATTAGATAATAATAACAATATTTCCTGTTGATCTCTTCAATAACATAGACAAAATCTCAATTTTAAAGTAAAAATCAAGAGATTAGAACCTAAGCTTAATAAAAAAATCAACGATATTTCTCAGTCTTAAACCTTTCCTCAAGCCGAGCTTTAGCTTTCTTAACAGTAGTAACCTTCTTATCACGAAACTGAAGAACATCGACACTAACAACATCCTCCAGATCTACATCAAGTGTATAATGATACGGCATAATGTGATTGCAATTACCGAGCTTAATAAAAGCCTTAACTCGTGATTTCATTGCTTTTTTTGGTTGAATCTTTTTGAATTACTTTTTTGGGTATTTGCTTGTACTTGCAACTAAACAATAGCCCTATTGTTTGTCTGTTGTTCCTTCATTGAATACACAAAAATTAAATCTCAACACTCATAACATAAAATTAAATCTGCAATTCATAAAATAATTTGCTTTTCAGAATTGATATTCACTTTGTATGAAACATAATATTTAGACACATGCTACAAACTTGAATACACTTCAGAGAAGTCAAATTTAATGTTATAAAAGAAGAACAAGAGGAAGAAGAAGAAGTTGAATAAAATGAAGCAATAAAGCGAATTTCAACTTAGAGAAGAAAAAGAGCAACACAGAAAAGGAGGCATACCTGGGATTCACAAACGAGCGAGGTTGAAAACTAGGCAGGCCTGCAATTCACAAACCAACAAAGTCGCTACCTTTTTATGAGAAAACACAGATCTTGAGTTGTGAATAGAGATATAGGTAGACGACATATGTGTGGATGTTTAGAAACTAGGGCAGAGTTGGGAGTTTTGTTTTGGGAAAACAGAGAGTTTCTTTTAATTTTTTTGGAATTTTTAATTTTAGGATATTAGTTTTGGCACCTATTTTTTAGAAAATAATAATTTTTAATATTATATTTGCGGAACTTCTCCCTCTCATCACCTTTGGCGCCTATTATTATCATTTTGGACCAGTTACTAATTTTTTTAGGGACCAGATTTAGTCCCTTTGCAATAGAATACATAATTATGGACCACAATATAATCTCGTCCTAATACATATATTTTTAGAGATGGGATTATTAACTCGTCCCAAAATATTGGTCGTAGATAAGACTTTTTCTTGTAGTGAACACTGGAGGTTCCTCGATGAGGGAATTGTTGGTGGAGTCTTCCTATTCTCAAGATCCAAGGATAGATTCCGAGTCTCATAAGACTAAGAGCCCATTCCATGTAAATCATTGACACACTCCACACGCCCTTCATCCTCATTTACATCAAGATTCAACAAAATCACCTTTAGAGGGTCCTCCACATTATTCATTGCACTAGTATCATTAATTATCAGTGTCATGACAAGATCCACAAATGAGCATTGTGATGACCCGACCCGTTGTCTCATGCGTTTCCGTCCCATTTTCCCCGTTTTATGCTTCCTCATATTTCAGTATATGTGTTTGGTTAATTTGAAGTGATTCGGATAGAATTTGGTAAGAAATGAGACAATTAGTCTCTTTAAGGAAGAATTAGTTTGGAAAAGTCAATCGGATGTTGACTTGTAAGTTAGAGGGCTCGGAATAGAATTCCGATGATTCGGTTAGTTTCGGGGGATGATTTAAGGCTTACGAACGCAATCAGAAGTAATTTTGGAGGTCCGGTGAAGAAGTTAGCATATTTTGGCGAAGTTAGTATTTTGGCCATTTCTGGTTGATAGGTGGAATTTTGATCCGGGAGTCGGAATGGAATTCCAAGAGTTTCAGTAGCTTCATTAGGTGATTTTGAACTTGTGTGCAAAATTTCAATTGATTCGGAGGGGTTTAGGTCGGGTTTTTTATTGAATGTGAGTTTTGAAAGTTTTAGTTTAACTTAAGCCTTGATTTGATGAAACTTGACGATTTTGATGTTAACGATAGTGTTTTTATGGTTCGAGCAAGTTTGAATAAGGTAATAGGACATATCTGTGCTTTTGGTTGAGGTCCCGAGGGCCTTGGGGTGATTTTGAATGGCCAACGGGTCATTTTTGGAAGGTTTTGAACTGTTGTTGCTGGTATCTGGTGTTGTCCTTTGCGTCCGCGAGGTCCTATCGCGTTCGCGAAGAAGAAATTGGCTTCTGAGACTTTTGGTCTTCGCGTTCGCGAAGAAGGAATTGTCATCTGGGACTTTTGTTCTTCGCGTTCGCGACAGTGCTTCGCATTCGCGAGGAAGGAATTTTCTGTCGCGCAAGTCCTACTTCGGAAGCTCATATCCTTTTATCTACAAATAATTTTGAGGTGATTTAAAAACAAAAGTTGTATCCCTTCGTGTCTAGTTTCCAGAAAGCGAAAGAACTCATTATTTGGACATCTGTACCAAAATTTATTGATATTTTACTAGAGGCTGTCCGGAAAGAGTAAATTATGCACTTGAACATTTTTGTTCTTCGCGTTCGCGACAAGGCATCGCGTTCGCGAAGAACAATTTTTGAACCTGAACAATTTTTTCTTCGCGTTCGCGACAGGGCATCGTGTTCGCGAAGAAGGATTTACCTGGACAGAATGTTTAAGTTCTAGAAATGGGACTTCGTTCCCATTTCCCATTTTTGACAATTTGGAGCTCGAATTGGGCGATTTTTGGACAAATTTTCTTAGAGAACAACGGGGTAAGTGTTCCTAACTCAATTTTGGTTGTATAACTCGAATCTATTGCAAGTCTTAGTGTTTAATTTGAGAATTTTTGTTGAAAAGGGTAGAAAACCCTCTTGGATAGAAATGGTGATTTAAGGGGTCAAATGAACTCCGATTTTTGTAAATTTGGTATGTATAGACTCATGGCGAGATAAGGATCGTATTGATGTAAAAATTTCTGGATTTCGAGACGTGGGCTCGGCGCTCGGGTTTTGCAAATTTTGAGATTCTTGATATGTTTCGATTGTTTTCAAGTGGGTGTTGTTCCCTTAGCATATTGTAATGTATTCGCTCAGATTTTGGTTAGATTCGACGCGCGTAAAGGCCAATTTGAGGGGCAAGGGCGTCGCGAGCGAGGAATTTCACCGGTTCGAGGTGAGTAATACTTGTAAATGATATCCTGAGGGTTTGAAATCCCGGATTTGCACATCATAGTGCTGTATTGAGGTGACTTGCATGCTGGGTTTGAGCGTGGGGTAGAGCACCGTTGGGGATTGTGAATTGATCTGTCCCGGTTGATTATTTTACCGTGTTTTTGACTGAAACTACTTGTATCATCATACTATGGGCTGACTGCCATGTTTGGGCTTCGTGCCAACTATGTGAATCCTTCAGGGATCGATATTACTGTTTTATCATATCTTGTATATCATTTGGTTTCAGTACAAGGTTCTAAATACTGTTTGTACAACTCAGTCATACTTCTAAGTTTTGAAAACTCAAATAATATTTTAAATGATATTTCGGGCCGAGAACAACTATTTTACAAATGCCCAAGGGGCTAATGTTGATTTCTGGACTGAGCAAGGATCGGGTTGCGCGCCGAAGCAGTGATTTTGAAACAGTGGTAACAATGACACTGTATGATGTGACTTGAAATAGTGGTAACAATGACACTGTATGATGTGACTTGAAATAGTGGTAACAATGACACTGTATGATGTGACTTGAAACAATGGTAAAAATGGCAATGTGGGATATGAATTGGTCAGGTAATAATGACTGACCAGGATTTGATTGATGCCATGAGATGGCTTGTTATTGCGCTTGGGCTGTAGGAGCCCCTCCGGAGTCTGTACACACCTCCAGTGAGCACCTTCGATGATAAATAAATGGAGCGGGCTGCACGCCGGAGCGGGTACCAGAGTGTACCGTCATATGCATTGCATTGCACTCATGCATTTGGTCTTATTTTGTAATGTTGTCATGACATTCAGCACTCATATCATTAGCATCCATGCTACTTCTTGCACTGTTTACCTAATACCCTGGTGTTATTTGTTAATGGAGTGTTGTGCCCGAGAGGCTGATGTTGTACTTTGTAAGTTGGGAGTGAGCCCGCGGGGCTGATACTGTACTGAGAGGTTGATATTGAGCCCGAGGGGCAGATTTCTGATTATTTCTTTCTTTTTGAAATTATTTTTGCAACTGTTGAAAAGGAATATTTTCAAAAGAGGTTTTAACTGAGCCCAGATGTTTTCTAAAGGATTTCACAATTTTACTATTCTTCTCAAAAGAGGTTGTACTGTTCTATATAACATGATAGAGTGCCTCACGTGATTTCTTGCTTTCAGTTATTATTTACTTTTATTATTCACTGAGTTGGAGTACTCACTTTACTCCCTACACCTCGCGTGTAGTTGCAGGTATTATTCCCCCCCCCCCCCCC
>MU735067.1:111140-123005 GCA_026770625.1 Nicotiana glauca
TTTTTTGAACTCCAAATTTTATTTTTGTATATATATTATTGGCCATATAATGGTGTTCAGTCTCCTTTAGATGCTCATGACTTGTGATACCCCGGTTAGGCCTGTGTTGGGTTGTATTTCCGCATATTTTTATATATATTTCCGCTATTTAGTATTATTAAACCATGTTGCACTATAATTGCATTAAATAATTATTTTTTAAAGGATGAATTGGGTTAACTGGCTGGCCTTGTCTCCACGAGAGGCGCCATCACGATCGGGTATGTAAATTTGGGTCGTGACAAGCACACTTCGGTACAGTAGGGCTTCTTTATTGACTTACACACATGAAAGACCACTTATTCATCACCCACTCGAAAAGTGAGTTCTGTCGGGCCCCCTTTTTCTTGTGAAATCGGGTTTATGACATTTGGAAGTACAACTCGTTCCCTTTTGGGAATTGGGTTTAAGAGAATTGAAGATTCGCCACCTAATGATTAAAGTGCATTAGGATACTAAGAATGGTTTTTGTTTGGATAACCAGAGATAGGGTAAGGGCTTGAAATTATTCTGACGGGAAGGTCTTAGGCACTCCTCAGAATCCACTAGTATGGTTCCTGGCCAAGCTATGGTTGTGACTTTAAATGCAAATAACATGTAAGCAAGTAAGATTTTCAAATAAGAGGATATTTCACGTAATGGTTACAAATTTGATGAAGTTAAAAGAAACGGAAGGAAAGCTGAACTTTGAGGAAGAAATTAGTTTGCAATTTGAAAATAAATAATAAAAATAAACAATTAAAGAGATGGGGGTCCAAAATTTATAATTAATATGGATCACCCCACATAACACCCGGTAACCACTTATACACGTGGTATTATCGCATGGTCATCATATCCATATCTACCATTTCCCATCCCGTTAAGGTATTAAAGCGCGAAATAGTCTCGTTTTCTTATTGCATGTTATTACCCACCCCAATCCTATCATTCCCGGAGGTATTTAGGACTACTAATCCTAAAGGGAAAGGATGTTGAGCTTTTATAGTTTTAAAGGTAAAAATACTAAGGTAACAAACAAGAACACATATAACAAGTATGGGGAAAGCACATAAACAAATAAGGCTCAAACAAGCCTCCTTTGATCAAAGAATAGCATATAGTTTAGCATGTCTTACACGTACTGATTAAGGTCTAATTAAACTTAAAGAGGTTGAAGCAGACTGATTTATTACATAGTTCAGGCAAGAAGCCCGAATCAGGCCTGCCAGCTGGTTGTAGTTAATAAAATCTGATTTAGTTTATAAGTTATCATAAGGCTTGCCTAAGTGATAGATGAAACCTATAGGCATGATATCTACAGATTTCATAAATAAGAGTATGAACTGATTACATATCGATTCAGGTATAAAGAAAGTTGCCAGTTAAAAAGAAACGAGCACAAGTTCTACCATGTTATTGCTGCTAGTTTTTAAACTTACCAATGAATGAAGCGATTCAGATTTGAATTAGAACCCTTATAGGCATACTTTCTATGTGTTTGTTGACCTTAAAAAAACTGTTATAGACATAGAGAAGTGCATAAATACTATAACATAATATCTAAGCGTTGCGTGCTATCTGATTACATTTTTGTTATTAGGACCAATAGACAAGATTGCCTAGTGAAAAACGGGTATGCAAGAATCAGAAAAGACCTATAGGCATATTTTCTACCTGCATACAGAAGCTATAGACATAATATTCTACATGAAATTGCAAGGTCCATATAGTCATGGCATCTAAATGAGATGCAGAAGTTCTTATAGACATGGTAGCTAAATGAGATGCAGAAGTTCTTATAGACATGGTAGCTAAATGAGATGCAGAAATCTTATAGGCATGGTAACTATATGTTAAATATGCAGAAATTCTTATAGATATGGTAATTATATGAAAAATGCAGAAATTCTTATAGGCATGGTAACCATATGAAAAATGCAAAAATTCTTATAGGCATGGTAACTTATGAAAAATGCAGAAATTCTTATAGGCAGGGTAATTATATGAAAAATGCAGAAATTAGAGATTCCTATAGGCAGATTATCTACCAATATACATGCATGGTTGCCCCTCCCTTTTCACTAATCATCCTCAAAATTTTATTACAAAGTTATTACATTCCAAAGAAAATGAAGTAAAGAAAATATATTAGAAATTGAAAATTACAACCAAGGAGAGCCTGATTCAGACTTCCTGTCTGAAGTATGAAGTAAACCAACTTCAAAGATCAATGTTCAAAGCCTTTCTATCACTTGGGTATGTCAGAGTTCCCTAAGAGCTTCTTAAGGACTCCGGGCAATGCTTACACCCAAATGTGTCACCATATGAAACCAAAGTCCAGTGTAGAAGGGCCAGCCCTCAGGTGTCCAAGTTTAGAGGGAACTCAAGGTCCAGTGGCAAGGCTCACAAGAGGGAGGTAGAACTTAAGAACTAAGAGGGAGAGTGCAAGAGCAGAATTCCAAGAAGGAAAAGGGAAAGGGAAAAATATACATAGGTATACATATGGGTATAGGAAATGGGAAGTGGTAGAGGGGCAAGGACAGGCTATTAGGCATACCCAGCAATGGGACATGCTGGCACACCTCACAAGCCTATTAGAACACATTGTTTCAGAGGTTATGATCATCTGAGGGATCCAGTTCAAACCATGGATAACAACTTTGCATATTGTCATTTTTTAAACTATAACCCAAGCACATAAAGGGAAATAGGGAGCAGGTATTCACAATAGAAACAAAGCCCAAAAGATATCAACATGCAAGTTAAATATTTAACTCTGCAGCAGTGGAAAGTAGACATGGATACAGAAAGCTATAAGTAAGCACATTGTGAAGATGTTGAAGCTTAAATTAGGACATACCAGTTTCAAAGAAGACAAGTAGAAAAAGTAGTAGCCTTGTAGAAGCCAAAATGAAAACATGAAGGTGGAATACTATAAGTGCGAGCTCAGAAAAGATTGTGAAGTTGTGAAGTCTGAAGTGTGTGATTGTTAGAAAATCGTGTGTTTTAAAATTAAAAAAAAAATGGGTCATGTATTTATAGTGCAGAAGGAAGGTAGAAATAAGGTAAGAAAATATTTAAAAGAACTGATTGTCAATCAATTACACAAAGCTCCCTTTAATTAAGGGATTTAGTTTAAAACGGACCTAAGCCAATTAAGGAAAGAAATTAATGAACCCTTTGTGTAAAGCATGCGATTGAGGGCAAATACATAAAGGTTATTTAAGGACAGGTTTTTTGAAATAGACGGTTTGTGCAAATAAGGAAAGGGAATCAATTAACAGCCAGTAAATCAGAGGTTAAAGATTTGTTATGAATGAACCAATTCAGAAAGGTGGAAAAAGTTTTAACTTAAGGAAAATCAGCAAGCAATCAATTCGACCTATTTAAAAGGAATTCCGAATCAATCGCAAGTTTGAAAATCCTTTTAAAGGGAGACTCACCATATATAAAAATCACACAGACACGTTATACATGAAAGAAACTTGTCATAAAATTAGTAGAAATTCTAGTGTAGGAGAGTTCAGCAAACATTCAGAATTGTATGAAAACAAAGATGTTCTAACTTAGTTTAGAGACTCAAAGTTAGTCTGAAAGAATTAGGGGTTCTTTTGAGCAAACCCTAAAGCAAGGATGAGATAGCAGGCAATAGAATCGAAATCACGTTTAGAATTTTCAGAAAAGAGTATGCTTCTTAAATGATAGAATTCATGAGAAAGCGTGATAGCAAAATAACATGAAAACAATAGCAGGATTCTGAGGACAAATTGCAAAGTACTAAGGAGAACAATTAAAGGAAACGTGCTTAAGAGGCTCTTTCTAAAAGAACTCAAACAAGGTTCAGTAGAAGACAAACAAAGAAACTTTAAGCGCTAAGTAGAAAAACATAGTAAAAGAATACAAGAACACCAGAAAAGTATAACAAAAGAACATATAGGAAAACGGAGTAAGATAAACATATGAGAACATGGTATAGAAAATACAGTAGAAGAATGGAATATAGAATGCACAGTAGAGGAACACACGTGGTAGAAGGAAAACATAAGAACACAGTAGAAAAGCATACGAGACCATAATATAGGAAAACATAGTACTAGGAGCATATAAGAACATGATACAAGAACACAGAAGAGACAAATACAAATAAATGACAAAGAAAAATAATAAAAACATTTAACATTTTTCAAAAAACCTTAGATCGGAAAAGAAAGGTTTTTGAAAGTGATTTTGAAAGGAAAGTCGGGAGAATCGTTTGAAAACTTCAAGTAAAGCACAGATACACAATGGATTAAAGAAGATAGAAGAAGAAAACCTCGAAGGGTTAGG
Organism: Nicotiana glauca; assembly: GCA_026770625.1. NCBI lineage: Eukaryota > Viridiplantae > Streptophyta > Magnoliopsida > Solanales > Solanaceae > Nicotiana > Nicotiana glauca. The sequence goes on from MU735067.1 coordinate 115,488, forward strand.
GTTTCAGAAGAACCCTAAAATGAGAAAGGCTTTGAAAAGGTCATTGATCGGAGTCGGAGAAGCCAGAACCATGCCTAAACAACCTTGATACGCCGAAGCAAAGCCAGAGATGACCCTGAGACGTCGAATTGGCAAAGGTCTGAGTGAAAACCTTCGAGGTCTGGCCTTGAACCTTCAAGTATCAGGTACATAGGAGCAATAAGAGGTGAGTATAGGGGCCTCACAATATGGGAAGCCATTGATTCCGGTGAGTTTCACGGTGGAATTTATTAGAGGCGCCTAGGGTTAGGGAAGGTTCGAGAGAGTTTGAGAGAGGAGAGGGTTTTCAAGGGAGGCGTCTCAGAAGAAATGATTTAGGGTTGGGGGATTTGGGAAATTAAAAAGGCAGGGGGAATCGTGGTCATTGATCAAAATGATCAATGGCCTAGATAAAAAGGGAGAGTCGGGCGGGTTGGATAAGCAGGTTAAGGGTCGGGATAAATTGAAAATGGGCTAGGTAATTTGGGATGAAAATTGGGTTAATTTCGTGGGAGTGATTTGGGCTAAAATTGAAATAAAATAGGGCTAGCATTCAAATAGCCACTTTTCTCTTTTTATTTTATAAATATTAGATTGAAGTAGGCTAAAATTGAAATTATAGTATATAAATATTAGATTAAAAACACTGGAATCAAATTTATAATTTTAAATGCAATTAATTCTTAAAGTAGGCTAAAATTGCAATTATATGTAATTTACCTTTAAAAATACTAAATAAATTTGGTAAAATGTGTAAAAACCACCTTAGCTATATTTTGGCATAAATATCAGAATAAAATAAGTTAATCAACAAAAATGATAATTTGAAGAATGATTATTGGTTTTTATATTGCTGAAATAGGGAAATAAATTTATTTAAAAATTAGGAAAAACACTAAAATATTTGGACACACTTATATATGCATATGTATACTATTTTGAAATTATTTTTCATGTAAAATATATAGGGAAAAATGGGTATTAACAGCTGCCACTCTTTACCCGGGAAGGATGAAAGAGTTGTCCGGTAAAGATAAGATGGCCAATTTTGACCGAGTAAAATGGTTTGAAGAGGTTGACTGTGCTCTAGTTCCTGAGCTGCCTACATATCACTGGTCTTACAGGAATCATGCCATATGTAGTTCAGGATCCGTCGGCGAAATATGCCGATAGAGATCTTTCAATAACGGACGCGATATTCAGGTTTGGGATGGATGGTTAAAGCCTAATAAGGCTGCGGGAACCGGAGCAGGATTGCTACTTCTGAGACGGCCGTTGCTCGTCTGTTTACCTGCAAATAAGCAATACAAGCATATATTGTGCATAAATTTAAACGTGATGCAAGTTCCCGTTGGACCATGAATGTTGTCTTTGGACGGTTAGTATGACGTCCTTAGACCATGATGTCCTAGTCTATGAAGCATATAATAAAGGATTCACAGACCATGAAATGCTGCTCTCGAGCTATGGGAATGATGCCTCTGAGCTATGATGCCTTTGAATAATGATGTGCAAAAGATAAAAGTGGTCCTCATGCCATGGCATGGTGTTCTCGGGCTATGTGAATGGTGACTCCAAACAATGATGTCTTCAGATAATTTGGTGATCTTTCAGCCTGTGCAATGCAATAGGTGGCAATTTTTTAGCCCATGAAAGTGTGAATAAAGTGGCAATATTTCAGCTAATACAAGACATAAATAAAGGTGGCGATCTTTCAGCCATGCAAGATGTAGATAAAGGTGGCGATCTTTCAACCATGCAAAATATAAGTAAAAATGGCGATCTTTCAGCCGATGCAGGATTTAAATGAAGTGGCAATTTTTCAGCCATGCGGGACATAAATAAATGTGGCTATCTTTCAGCCGATGCAAGATGTAAATAAAGGTGGCGATATTTCAGCCATGCAGGACATAAATAAAGGTGGCGATCTTTCAGCAATGCAAAATGTAAGTAAAAATGGTGATCTTTCAACCGATGCATAATTTAAATGAAGTGGCGACTTTTCAGCCGACGCAAGGAGTAAAATAAAGTGGCGATATTTCAGCCATGCAAGTGCAAAATAAAGTGGTGATATTTCAGCCATGCAGATAGAGGTAGAGCTTAACCTCGGAAGGCACAATGGTAGCCTTATGCAATGCAAGAAATGCAGATGCGGGTAAAGCTTAATCTCGAAAGGCAGAATGGTAGCCTTATGCAATGCAAGAATGCAAGTGGAGACAGAGCTTAGTCTCAGATGGCAGAATGGTAGCCTTATGTAATAAAGAAATACAGATGGAGGTAGAGCTTAAGCTTGGAAGGCAGAATGGTAGCCTTATAAAATGTAGAGAGAATACAGATGGAAACAGTGCTTAGTCTCGGATGGCAGAATGGTAGCCTTATGCAATGCAAAAATGCAGATGGAGATAGTGCTTAGTCTCGGAAGGCAGAATGGTAGCCTTATGCAATGCAAAAATGCATATGGAGATAGAGCTTAACCTCGGAAGGCGGAATGGTAGCCTTATGCAGGAGATAAAAGGTGAATAGTAATAAAATTTCTTAGCTGATGGCTGGTAGCTAATTGTGATATTGTGGCTGCTGGGGATATTGTATGCGGATAGCGACTGTGAATAGGTGTGACAGTTCTGATAATTGTCTTCCTGAACAGTATAATTGTATAAAATATTTGATGATTTTGTGACTTGGGTGCCTACATCCAAAGAACAATTATGAGTTTGTAATGGGGAAAGGTTAGTTCGTGTCCCCGCCAACTTTGCTTGCTTTGTTTGGCTCTGATCTGATGACACGGTATGTATCATAGGGGTAGTGTTGCTGAACAAAGCAATTTCAATAATAAACATGCATGAGTTTGTTAAAGATATGACATAAGTATATAAGAAATAGTTTTTATATGAACCGATGATTGTGACGTGGTTCAGGACATTACAACCTCTCTTGCTTTGGAATTTTGAGGGTCCTCCTCAAAATTCTGCCCCAATTTAATGGGTTGATACTTCTGATAGTTGCTTGTGATGATCGACTGAAGTTACTTCAAAATATTGAGGGTCCTCCTCAAAATTCTACCATAGTTTCCAATTCTGGGGGGGAATGAAAATTTTATTGAATTATGACCGAACCCATAAGGTTGCCTAAGTATCCCCTCTTAAACAGGAATTAGGTCTGACTTAGTTCAAATTACATCATATAAGAAAAGCATGAAATTACACATAGTAGCGTTTGACTGCATCTGAATTGATTGGTTTTGGCCAAACCTCTCCGCCCATCTCTACAAGTATGAGGGCTTCTCTTGTTAGAACCCGGTGAACTATGTATGGACCCTGCCAGTTTTGAGAGAACTTCCCTTTGGCTTCATCTTGATGCGGGAATTTTTTTTTAACACTAGATGCCCCGGCGTGAACCGTCTTGGCTTGACTCTCTTGTTGAAGGCTCTGGACATTCTGTTCTGATAAAGTTGACCATAACAAACTGTGTTCATTTTCTTCCCATCTATGAGAGCTATCTGCTCGTAATGACTCTTTACCCATTCTGCATCATCGAGCTTGGCTTCTTGTATGATCCTTAAAGAAGGAATTTCTACTTCGGCGGGAATAACTGCCTCCATACCATAAACTAACATATAGGGAGTTGCGCCAGTTGATGTGGCAGACTATGGTGTGATACCGCAGTAGAGAGAATGATAACTTTTCGTGACATTGCTTATGCTTCCCTATCATTTTCCTCAATATCTTCTTGATGTTTTTGTTGGCAGCCTCTACGACTCCATTCATCTGAGGTCTGTAGGCTGTGGAATTCTTGTGTTTGATCTTGAAGGTCTCACACATAGCTTTTATTAAGTCACTGTTGAGGTTGGAACCATTATCAGTGATGATTGATTATAGAATCCCGAATCAGCAAATAATGCGGTTACAGACAAAGCCTGACGACTTTCTTAATCACTGCTTTGTAGGATGCTGCTTCGACCCATTTGGTAAAGTAGTCAATTGCCACTAGGATGAATCTTTGCCCGTTGGAAGCAGCCGGCTCGATTGGGCCAATAACATCCATTCCCCAAGCGGCGAACGGCCATAGTGAGCTTGTTGCATTAAGCTCATTTGGAGGTACCTTTATCATGTCTGCATGTATCTGGCAGCGGTGGCATTTTCGGATGTACTAGATGCAGTTTGTTTCCATGGTTATCCAAAAGTAACCAGCTCGGAGGATCGTTTTTGGTAAGATAAAATCGTTTATATGTGGACTGCAGGTCCCAGCATGGATTTCTTCTAGCAGTTTAGATGCTTCCTTGGCGTCGACACACCTTAGTAATCCCAAATTCGGAGTTCTCCTATACATGATTCCTCCGCTGTGAAAGAAATTGTTAGACAATCTTCGAAGTGTGTGCTTCTGAGTGGTGTTTGCAAGCTCTGGATATTCTCTTTTTGCCAAATATTCCTTGATGTCATGAAACCAAGGTTTTCCATATGCTTCTTCTTCGACGTGAGCATAATAAGCTGGCTGATTGTGGATTTTTACCAGAATAGGATCAATGAAGTTTGTATCCGGATGTTGTATCATGGATGACAGGGTAGCCAATGCATCGGCAAACTCATTCTAAACTCTGGGAACATGCTGGAACTCTATCTTTGTGAACCTTTTCCTCAACTCCTATACATGGTGCAGATAAGGGACTATCTTGGAATTCTTGGTCTCCCATTCTCATCAGACCTGGTGTATAAGCAAATCTAAATCCCCAATTACTAGTAACCCTTGAATGTTCATGTCAATGTCCATCTTGAACCCTAAGATGCAGGTTTCGTACTCGGCCATATTGTTGGTGCATGGAAACCTGAGTTTGGCGGATACAGGGTAGTGCTGACCGGTTTCTGATACTAGGAACGCTCCTATGCCGATTCCTTTGAAATTTGTTGCTCCGTCGAAAAACATTCTCCAACCGTCATAGGATTCTGCAATGTCTTCTCCTATGCATGATACCTCTTTGTTAGGAAAATACATTTGTAGGGGTTCGCATTCTCCATCCACAGGGTTCTCAGCAAGGTGATCCACTAGTGCCTGTCCTTTGACTACTTTCTAGGTCACGTAGACAATGTCGAATTCACTCAGCAGGATCTACCACTTGGCGAGCTTGCCAGTGGGCATGGGCTTCTGAAAGATGTGCTTCAAATGATCCATCCTTGATATGAGATATGTAGTATAAGCACAGAAGTAGTGCCTCAGCTCCTGGGCCACCCAAGTTAAAGCACAGCAGGTGCTTTCTAATAGAGAATATCGACCCTCGTACGGAGTGAAATTCTTGTTGAGTTAGTAAATGGCATGTTCTTTCTTCCCTGTCTCATCATGCTTCCCCAGAACACAACCGAAGTCACCATCTGACACTGCGATGTAGAGTAGCAGAGGTCTACCCCACTCGGGCGGGACCAAAACTGCTGGCATTAACAAGTATTCCTTGATTCTGTTGAAAGCTTTTTGGAATTCATCAGTCCATTCACTGGCGGCATCCTTCTTCAACATCATGAAGATTGGCTCACAGATAACTGTAGATTGTTCTATGAACTGACTGATGTAGTTAAGTCTCCCCAAGAAGCTCATCACGTCTTTCTTGTTCCTTGGCGGTAGCAATTCTTGAATGGCTTTGATCTTTGATGGATCCATTTCTATTACCACTCACAATAAACCCAAGCAATTTTCTAGCTGGAACCCCAAATGCACACTTTGCGGGATTCAATTTCAGGTTATACCTTCTCAGTCTGTTGAAAAACTTCCTCAGATCTTCCATGAGATCAATGGCTTTCTTGGATTTGATGATGACATCATCAATATATACTTTGATCTCCTTGTGTATCTTGTCATGAAAAATAGTAGTCATGGCCCTCATGTAGATGGCCCATGCATTCTTTAACCTGAGCAACATCATTTTGTAGTAGTACATTCCCCCACGGCGTAATGAAAGTCGTTTTCTCAGCATCTTCTTCATCCATCCAGATTTGATGATACCCAATGAAACAATCTACAAATAATTGCAACTGGTGCTTGGCGCAATTGTCAATCGGGATGTGTATGTTTGGTAAGGGAAAGTCATATTTTGGACAAGCCAAGTTGAGATCCCAGTAGTCGAAACAGACTCTAACCTTCCTGTCCTTCTTCGGTACTGGCACAATGTTGGTTAACCACGTTGGATATTCCACTACCCTGAGAACCTTAGCTTTGACCTGCTTAGTGACTTCTTCCTTGATTTTGAAACTCATGTCAGGATTAAATTTTTTGAGCTTTTGTTTTACCGATGGATAGGCTAGATCGATTGGCAATTTGTGAGCCACAATAGATGTACTCAGCCCAGTCATGTCATCGTATGACCAGGCGAATATGTCCTCATATGCTCATAGAAACTATGTGTATTTTTCCTTTTCTGATGGTGACAAATGAACGTTGATTCATGTTTCCTTGATGTTTTCTACATCCCCCAAGTAACAATCTCAGTCTCGTTATGGTTGGACTTAGGTCTGTTCTCAAAATTCTCAACTTTTTTGACAATTTCTTCCGGTATATCATCTTTCTCTGAATCTATTATCACACCCCGAAATCCGAGGAGCACGACCGGCGCTTAACCGAGTAAACCCGACTGAGCAAGCCTGGCAGGTTTCATGCATACTACCCAGCCCAACTGATATTTAAATAAGGGATGGACTTCGTTAATCAAATTCTATCAACATATAATTAATGATTTCCATTTCAGTTTCATTAACAACATCATTTTGCCACTTTAAGGGTATTACAAGTTATAAACTTATGTACATCAAGATTTCTATTTTAATTTCCAATACCCGACACTACCCACAACATGTCTACGGAGCCTCTACATATAACTGGAGAATATTACAGAAATGCCGGCAACAAGGCTCCGACTATACCTTATACAAATACAAAAAAATAAGATTCTGGGAAAAACAGCGGCATAAGCCATGCAGGGCCCCGAGGAGAAAGGGGCTCACCAGTATAGCTGATGGAAAGTGGAGGAGGTGCTACTGTCGGTGGACTGGAGTGCCTGCTACAGAACCACCTACAATCATAACACGAATGTAGCGCCCCCGGCAAAAGGGACGTCAGTACATTTGAATTGTACTTGTATGTATAACTAAACACCATTCTACCAGAAAGAACTATCAAATAGGTACAAGCAATTAATACGGGCAAATCAAAGAAACAATTCATATAATTCTTCATAACAATTCCATAACACCGATTAAGGAAATTCTGTCACATGTTCACCACTGTTCTCATCACCACCGCCATCTCGAGCGGAGTCCGGTCACAACCCGACTGGTTAGGTCACCTCATTGGAGGCATTACTCTCAATCAATAATTCATTTCCTTTATCCGAAATTCAATATCAGTACATTACCACCATGTGTGCGGCATGGTGTCCGATCACGACCCGATCGGCTAGGTCACCTTCTTGGAGGCATTACTCGATTCTCATTTGTCAACACCTTCAAATCTTTATTCCACACA
>MU735067.1:123239-141037 GCA_026770625.1 Nicotiana glauca
AATCAATACACTAGCCAATTCAACTCTTACCACACGTTCATAAGCACCAACGGAGCTCGATTTCTAATAAAAGGGGGATTTAGCCATACATACTTCAATAAAGCTTTTCCTTATTCTTTTACAATTTTGCGGAACTCTTAGCGCTTCGATTTATTGAGCAAGAATTTTCAAGTTAAATTGAGAATTAGAGATGAAACTGAAGTTCTATATTGGTTCGAACATATCATCAAACACTAAAGGTGCATTGTGATCTTAGCCCCCTTTTGTGAGGAATTTCTATCATTTCATACCCCCAATTGCCTCCTTTTTAATTTTACTACTTTCTAATACTCTATGGAGGCATGCATGCAAGAGATTTACTCTCATATCCATGAATTACTTCCCTAATGACCCCATATGGCTAAGTATACAAATATGAGCTAAGGTGATGGAGCCTTACCTCTTGGGATGAAGATTCAGGAGCCTTCACTTGATTTTCTTCAATGATTTAGCCCAATCTTATGAAATAAATTGATGGGAGACTTTCCCTCTCTAAGAAACCTCTTCCTCTCTCTAGGAATGCTCAGAAGAATGCTCAAAATGAGCCAGAACACCGATTATATTGATATGGAAGTCGGGTTAAAAATTAGAAAATTGGAGCCCCGAGTCAACTATGCGGTCGCATTTGCGATCGCAGAGTAAACATGCGGTCCGCATAATGGACCGCAGAATGCTCCCCAAAAACTAAACATTCTGACTCGGTCTGCGGTAAGAATGCGGTCCGCATTCATGTTCTGCAGTCGCAAAGTGCACCGCAGAACTGACCTTCGCAAATTCAAAGGAAAATGTGCGACGACTATGTGGTCCGCATTTTGATTATGCGACCGCATTTCGACCGCATAACTGACTTCAATTATAACCAACATTCTGCCTCACTCTGCGGCAGATATGCGGTCCGCGTTTCAATTATGCGACCGCATTTTGGACCGCATTATTTGCATTTTTCTGGAAACTTATTCTTGACTTTTTAATACATTATTCAATCCAAAAAGGTCCGCGCCATATTTACTAATTTCTAACACATGATCCTAACTTGGCCCCACAGGATCCGGATTTTTGAGTAGGGATTTCACGGGGCCTTACATCCTCCCCCGCTTAGGATCATTCGTCCTCGAATGAGGATTTTTGAAAATCAGTTGGTTTGAAAAACATGATATGCAGACTCTCAAAATTTTCACTAACTCCCATACTTTTAGAAGAAAAATTTTGCCAGAGTTTCCTTTGTATTATGGACATATCTACCTGTCAGAGAGCCCCCGGAACACATTTTCAAGAACCATTACACAACTCCTATCATCCCTACAACTAGTATACAATTCATTTCCTCAACACTTGCACATATTCAATCACTTGACACGTTCTTGCACATAGTTTGATTACTACAATGAATCACATATGCTTTAACCTCTTCGATTGACTATACTCACGTAAATTTATCATTATCAACCTATACTATCATTAATCATTCACTTATTACCAGAGTTCTTACAAATCTTTCATTTACCAGAAAGGGTATGCACATGACTCAAGTAACCACAACACATACAATTTTCGGCACAACTCGAAGAATTCCAATAGTAAAGCATTTAGGGGGGATATGGGGTGCCTTTGCACCAAATGGAACACAACATCAGTTCGCTTAGAGATAAAAATTTGCACGATCGCTACTAAACTTGTTCAAACAGATGGGGATATTCTTCTTTCATTTCATCTTCTGCTTTCCAAGTAGCTTCCTCAACCTGATAAAGCACCACAACATTATACATCGATGAAAAGGACCTCGGCATTGCAAATACTACTTTGTCACGATGATACTTGGGCATGGACCGCGCATTTTAAAATCATAACACCTAGAAGGTACCTTTCAAATCAAAACCAACTGCTATGCAATCAAGAGAAAATACTTTTATCTTCACAATACTCTCGGCCTTCAATGGCCTCTTATATCAACCGACGTCGCCAGAATACATTCACAAGAACAATTCCAACCCCTAAACTTAGTTAGCGACGATAAAAATTAGATATCTTGCATAATCTAACTATCACTATCTTCACCTTTGATAATTTCCACCAAAATGATACACAATTGATCCCCACTTACTTTCCTAGACATAGACATGTGAATTCACAGAATATACTGCAACAGCCATGGGAACACTTCATACTTCTAGTGCGGCCTATTGTGGAATAAACTTATGCTACCTTTATTATCAACTCACATACATTTTCAGGGGAAAATATTGAAAATAGTCTGCTCACCCTCCAAACTCTAGGGCTCTAGGCGAACGCTCCCACTAAACCCTTGATGACCTTCAACGATTGCCCTAAGATGTGTTATCATAAATTGACTAAAAAATTACCTATCCAATATACATATGATCACAATGTGAAGCTCCATCTTTGTCTCATCTCAATTTACAATACCCAATGGATCGAATACAGTGAGGAACAACAGAGTTCACGATCAGACTGGAGTTATTCAGAAATCCATTAATGTGCTGAGCGGAGCATTTCATGAGGTTATATGCCAAGAGACACAGAAGGTTACTTTTAACAATACTGGTGTGGTTAATTATTACGAGGACATCAATTATTAGACAAATAAGTCATAGGGGTAATTCATACATTGGCAATAGGAACCACCAAGGAGGAATACTCGAGCACGTGAACCACTCATTTTCTAGAGTGTAGGGAAAATCCATTTATCAAGAATAAGAATACTCTGGCACCTTGAACATGATACGGGTTTCAAAATACATGCAGTTGAATTACACTCTTAACATTACTTGACACACGAAATCTATGCCACAAGCCCGTGAGGATGAAAATAAGTCGAACGCTTATGAGATTATCATATTTCAGCTTAACCCCTTCCTGAGAATTGATCATATACGAGGGAACTAAAGATACAACCAAACTTGTCCTTATTGATATGCTCATGATATGTGCAAAAATCTGAGGGCATCTAATCTTATCGTTTTCTCAAGTAAAATCACATAGCTCGGACACCTAGATATTTTAGATGATGGGAAGAAATCATGCACTGGTTAGAGGCGTTCTAATGGTTAACATGATGCTCCAGGGAGAAAAAATAAATGACACTCCTATCCTCCCAGGGAGGTATAATGCCAAGGGTAGCAAAACTATCCTCATATGGAACTGACACAGTCAATAATTCTAGAAGTCGAGTGAGAAGAAAGTCGCGTAACCCAACCAATCCGGCCCATTTAAGACTTTGGAAAAAGGGTATACACTTTGGTCTGAAATCATGGCAATTGAATCTCGAACTTTAAGGAAAATCATTACTTTTGAAACCCAAGAGACAAGCCCTCGTAGCCCTAGAAAATCAATAACAATGACGAGAGGGTAGTTAAAACCATTACGAGTTGGTACAGAACAAGGCCTCAAAGTGCCCGCATGGATAAGTTTAAAAGAATGAGCCATCGTAATGCATTTATAAGGAATAAGTGACCTTGGTCATCTAGTCACAGGGACAAGCAAAGCAGGTAAATGATCGTTAGAAGAGCATCTACAAGGAGTACCAGCATAGGTTATTGATTCTTAATAAAGGAATATGTCCCCTCTCTTGATGCTATAAGACTTTCTCCTTAGATGCCATGAAACATAAAATGAGAGTTATCAGATGAAAAAACGGATGGTAAGGCATCACGACCAAGAGCACCACTTGGAATCGACAAGCTTAAACAGAGTTGAAGACATTAGAAGTCTATAGAAAAGGGGAAATTTACCAATTCCCAGGGAGTTTGTAGAGTACATAAAAGTTAGGTTAATTAAATCAGATCATATCGCTGGATAGCTAGTCGAGACATCGAGATAATATCGTATCGAAGATTATGGGTACATAACATACGATGTGAGACAACTGAAAAGAAAGGAAAGGAGCCTTATAGAAGTAACCTTTACATTGTAACCACTAGGAATGGTGGTAATATAAAGAGATTATAAGAAGCTACATTTTTTAAAGAAGGTCTCTCTCTAGGTAGTCACGTGATGTATAGCTCCATAATTCAAAAATCCAATTATATTTAGCGACTTTACTTCATAATAAAGCTCTACAACACACCTTTATACAACCAGCTATTACGAGCCATATTGGGAGATGTTATAAGACATGACCGAGAGAAGGGATTTTACACGTGAATGTGTTAATAGGTGTATTTCTCCCTAATCAACCCAAAACCTATAGGCGGGGGTTAGACTGATAAGCAGATCGTTGGACTAGCACATGTTTGGATAATCCATTATCGAGAGGAGATCATTCGATCTTAGCAATTGCGACATGCTATCAACCCTTGATGAACTTGAAGTGATATGGGAACCCAATGAGATAGTATAGAATGATCATGGGGGGTTCGCTGATGCCCTCAATGAGTTTTTCATAGATTTCAACTTGGGAAATACACAGATGCTAATGACAGACAGAAAAAAAAACATGAGAAACTGGCGTTGTGCTATAATAACCCCCAAAGGTGTGCTTGGTCTTGACTGAGAGCCTAGCAACATATCCTTCTATGTTCTCTCATGGTTATCGAAGAAGTGTGGGAAAGCTAGCACAATGAATTCACTAACTAAAGAACACAATCAACACACGTTATGGAGGTGTAACGGGGAGATAACCATTTGTTATAAGTTGGACACGCTTCTGCTATATTAGCTACCAACTGCAATATACGACCATGCCACGAGCAACCACAATACCAGGACGAGGTGAGCTACTTACTGCGGGATGTCCCAAGTGGATGCGAAAGTTATGGCAACACATGATCTTCTTACGAGGTGGATGTGAGGATCTCAATTTTCAAAGAGACTTTATGTACACGGGGACCATTTCGATTTACATGCACTCTTGTGATAGGTGTTAAGGTATACCCTTATGTTACTAGGCAGTGAGGAGCTTTCATGATGATATTCGCAAAAGAGTAGATTCACTATTCAACCCATTTAATCCATATACACAACTAAGTAAAACAGTGACTCGAGAAGGATCACAACGTTGGGATACTTTGCATGGAGCTTGACACCACATAGGAAAACTTTACATGTATAGGCTCAAGCGAGTAGATTTTGTCCAATTAAATAAAAAGATTCTGGAAGAAATTCATCGGATATAATCCCTTGTTGAGAATTTAGGAAAATTGAGTGGGAAGTATCAATAGTGTTATAACTCCATTCATAAACATACTTATAGAGCTCAATTCCATATGAGGTTGTGAATAATAAAACTGTGATTGGGAGACTTTGTAAATAATACATCCCATTTAAAGAGTCGATACACTAAATGTTTTGTTATTCAACACCTTGTTAAGACCACGTTTATGAGAACTCCTCAATATGGATGTACATATACAATGAGTAGAAATTCTAATTTGACTCACTTAACAACGTTAGGTTGGTAGGGAAATAGCTTAATCGATACCCCTCGACTCCACATCTCTAACGTACGTAGGTTACAAGCCGCTATACCACATGATCTGATGTGCAGAGATATCAATACGGACAAGGACACTCCCTTCTTAGCAATATGTTTTGCCAATCTATCCATATCTCAATACATTTTCCTAACAAGCCCTTGGGAAATCCGCTCGGACTCAATGTTGGGATCAATCCCTCCTTACATGCCTCAAATTCGCGGATTATGGCATCAAGGTAACCAATGTTGAGAATAAGACTTAGAGAGAGAATTAGCTCCCTAACTTGAGCTCTATTGCACGATTGGAGTGTCAAAGAAGGGTGAAATTCCTAAATGTCCGAATAGCCTCCAACTTATAGATGTGGTCGACTTCACACCGATAAGAAGGACTCTACTAGACACGGCTCCGAGACATCCTAGGATACTTTAAAACCTTAGGCTCTGATTCCAAGTTTGTCACGCCCCGAAATCCGAGGAGCGCGACCGGCGCTCAACCGAGTAAACCCGACTGAGCAAGCTTAGCAGGTTTCATGCATACTACCCAGCCCAACTAATATTTAAATAAGGGATGGACTTCGTTAATCAAATTCTATCAACATAAAATTAATGATTTCCATTTCAGTTTCATTAACAACATCATTTCGCCACTTTAAGGGTATTACAAGTTATAAACTTATATACATCAAGATTTCTATTTTAATTTCTAATACTCGACACTACCCACAACCTGTCTACGGAGCCTTTACATATAACTGGAGAATATTACAAAAATGTCGGCAACAAGGCTCCGGCTATACCTTATACAAATACAAAAAAATAAGATTCCGAGAAGAACAGCGGCATAAGCCACGCAGGGCCCCGAGGAGAAAGGAGCTCACCAGTATAGCTGATAGAAAGTGGAGGAGGTGCTACTGCCGGTGGACTGGAGTGCCTGCTACAGAACCACCTACAATCATAACACGAATGTAGCGCCCCCGGCAAAAGGGACGTCAGTACATTTGAATTGTACTGGTATGCATAACTAAACACCATTCTACTAGAAAGAACTATCAAATAGGTACAAGCAATTAATACGGGCAAATCAAAGAAACAATTCATATAATTCTTCATACATTTTCCACAACACAGATTAAGGCAATTCTGTCACATGTTCACCACTGTTCTCATCACTACCGCCATCTCGAGCGGAGTCCGATCACGACCCGACCGGCTAGGTCACCTCATTGGAGGCATTACTCTCAATCAATAACTCATTTCCTTTATCCGGAATTCAATATCAGCACATTACCACCATGTGTGCGCCATGGTGTCCGATCACGACCCGATCGGCTAGGTCACCTTCTTGGAGGCATTACTCAATTCTCATTTGTCAACACCTTCAAATCTTTAGTCCACATATATCACAACAATTCCTGGGCACTCATGGCCACCACCATCACATCATTTTCCCTTTCCAACATTCGTTTTACCAGTTATGATCATAGACACATATACCAAAGATAACTCAAGTTGCAATCACAAATAGTGAGCACATAGCTAGCATGAATAATTCTTTGTTTCAGTGTTGGCTTATAGCCCAAGTATTTCAACAAATAATTATACTTTTCATCATTCTCTGATTATCAAGATTGGCACGTCATTCACAGTGAGGCACAACAAATAATGATACTTTTCATCATTCTCTAATTATCAAGATTGGCACGTTATTCACATTGAGGCACATTCTTCACGAATATGTATAGATATATGTAAATCAATTAATTTCGCAATAACAATCAATACACTAGCCAATTCAACTCTTACCACACGTTCGTAAGCACCAACGGAGCTCGATTTCTAATAAAAGGGGGTTTTAGCCATACATACCTCAATAAAGATTTTCCTTATTCTTTTACAATTTTGTGGAACTCTTAGAGCTTCGATCTATTGAGCAAGAATTTCAAGTTAAATTGAAAATTAGAGGCAAAACTGAAGTTCTAGCTTGGTTCGAACATATCATCAAACACCAAAGGTGCATTGTGATCTTAACCCCCTTTTGTGAGGAATTTCTATCATTTTATACCCCCAATTGCCTCCTTTTTAATTTTACTACTTTCTAATACTCTATGGTGGCATGCATGCAAGAGATTCACTCTCGTACCCATGAATTACTTCCCTAATGACCCCATATGGCTAAGTATACAAATATGAGCTGAGGTGATGGAGCCTTACCTCTTGGGATGAAGATTCAGGAGCCTTCAATTAATTTTCTTCAATGATTTAGCCCAATATTATGAAATAAATTAATGGGAGACTTTCCCTCTCTAAGAAACCTCTTCCTCTCTCTAGGAATGCTCAGAAGAATGCTCAAAATGAGCCATAACACCGTTTATATCGATATGGAAGTAGGATTAAAAATTAGAAAATTGGAGCCCCGAGTCAACTATGCGGTCGCATTTTCGATCGCAGAGTAAACATGTGGTCCGCATAATGGACCGCAGAATTCTCCCCAAAAACTAAACATTCTGACTCGGTCTGCGGTAAGAATGTGGTCCGCATTCATGTTCTGCGGTCGCAAAGTGCACCGCAGAACTGACCTTCGCAAATTCAAAGGAAAATATGCGACGACTATACGGTCCGCATTTTGATTATGCGACCGCATTTTGACCGCATAACTGACTTCAATTATAACCAACATTCTGCCTCACTCTGCGGCAAATATGCGGTCTGCATTTCAATTATGCGACCGCATTTTGGATCGCATTATTTGCATTTTTCTGGAAACTTATTCTTGTCTTTTTAATACATTATTCAATCCAAAAAGGTCTGCGCCATATTTACTAATTTTTAACACATGATCCTAACTTGGCCCCACGGGATCTGGGTTTTTGAGTAGGGATTTCACGGGGCCTTGCATCTATGTCCATTTGTTGCGTTGTCTTGTTGGATATCATAGTCATTGGTTTGTCAAGATAACTAATAGTAATGATGTATAAGTAAAGTAATGAGAGAAAATAATAAGAGTATGTTTTATAAGAAAATTGAAAGGCTTTGATAAATTCCATAAATGTTTTGAACATTGGAGCTCTTTCTTGCAAAAATTAAGAAAATGCGAAAGGAAAGTAAACTAGTAAAATAAAATAGTGCATAATGCTTGTTCAGCCTTGCTACCCCGAGGCTCGCCGGGCTCTGGTGGTTCTGACGGTCCAGTTATTGAGGCATGCTCCTCTGCTTACAATCTGTATGGAAGGGCCTTCCTCCCCCTCCTCCTCAAAAATGACACAACAATCCATATTATCGTCTCCCAGGAACAAATGTTGCCAATGCTTCTTCTTCTTCTGACCCGTAAATGACCTCGTTCGGCTGGAAAGTCTGCTCCAAAAGGGGTATTTGTTGCTCCAAAGGATAGTAAGGGCCATGCCATGGTGGCGACCAGTGGTTGAACTCCTCCCAAGTATACTCATATCCCAATTCAAAGGTGGTGCCATGTTTCTTGAGCTTGATGGGCTTAGTGATTCCTTGGAGGTTCTTGCCAAGCCTCTTTCCAGGTTCATACCCGCTCCAGTTTAATATTCTTTCAACTTTATTATCCCACCATTTGTCTTTATCAACGGCGTTGACTCACTCGATGTGGTGGTAAGTTTCCCCGCTTATCCATCTCCTTCCTCCAATAGCTAGAATGGTCTGGCGACTATATTTGGGATTGCTACCACCGCCGTGAATGATTACCCCTTGGTGGTTCCACTCAAACTTCACTGCCTGATGTAGTGTTGATGCTATGGCCCCAGTGGCATGAATCTATGGTCGTCCCAATAACAGATTATAAGATGGCGGTACGTCTATCACTTGAAAATCAACATCAAACCAAGTAGGTCCCATTTGCAAAAACAAGCTAATTTTCCCAATAGTAGACCTTTAAGAACCGTCAAAAGCTTTGACATTGATGGCCCCGTCCTTGATCTTATGTAGCCCCTTTCCCAATGTCCTGAGTGTTACCAACAGACAAATATTGAGACTGGACCCTCCATCAATCAGGATCTTGGTGATAAAATAATCTTCGCACTGTACGGTAATGTGCAATGCCTTATTATGACTCAACCCTTCTGGCGGCAGCTCATCTTCGTGGAAAGTAATCTTATGACTTTCCAATACCTGGCCCATCATATTATCCATCTCTCTACTGGTGATGTTACTTGGTATATACGCCTCACTTTGTACTCTTAACAAGGCATTCTTGTGTGCATCAGAACTTTGTAGCAAGGCAAGGATAGAGATGTGCCGGTGTCTTGTTCAGCTAATCAATGATTGAGTATTATTTAGCTTGTATCTTTCTCCATATTTTGTCGGGACTGGTTTTAGTGATGGTTGACCGGCTAGAGGCCTACTTTCTTGACTCATCCAAATGCTCTGGGGTATAAACCCTGCCGGTTCTTGTCATACCTTGAAACGCAACGGCTTCCCCAAACTTGACCTTCCCCTTTCTTCTGGCCTCGGCTGTGTAGTCCTAAGATATGACCTTTGTGTGAAATGGTGTTACTGCCAACATTGCCACTGGAATTGGCGCGGCTATCTCTATTCCGAACGGAGCAGGCCCCTTAGATGGTAAGACTGCAACTTCAAATGGTGTAGGTGTGTTTGCTGGTGATATGAACTCAACCTCAATCGGGGCTGCCATCTTTGTCGGGTGTGGTTCTTCAAACTTGAGTGGTATGGACATGTTTACCTCAGCATCCCCAGAAGGCTGAATCTGGACTACAATCGGATTAAGGGTGACTACTGGCTTCTTTGGATCATCGCCTTTTGTGATTAAACCGATTAATCCCTTGGGGTCCTAGTCATCCTCTATTTCAATCATGTTAATGCCTCCTCCCTTGTGGTCTGACAGAGGGTTATTGCAGATATTCGGAGCAGGCTCCTTTGTCATAATAATCTTGTTGTCAATCAAAGTCTGGATCCTATCCTTCAGAGAGCGGCATTCATCAATAGTATGTCCTTTTATGCAGGAATGGTATGCACATAATTTATTTGGATTGACCCACTGAGAAGGGTTTTTGGGGGTTATGGGAGAGATAGGGGTGACATAACCAGCAATTTTGAGCCTTTCGTACAGCTGGTCAATTGATTCAGCAATGGCAGTATACTATTTGGGAGGTCTGCGGTCGAAATTTAGTCGAGGTCTAGGAAAGTTTTAACGTGGGGGAGGTGATTGATAGTTGGATGGTTGGGTGTTGTAGGCTTGGTAAACATGTGCCGATTGGGAGTATTTAGGTGAAGTGGGCTGATATATGGGAGGTGGAGTTGACTGATAAGTGGGTGGCAGAGTTTGGTAAGTGGGTGAGGGTGATTGGTAATTTGGTGTAGGCTGATATGTGATTGGAGGTATCAGGTATGTTTGGTATTGATAGGGGATTTGGTTCTCTGTGCAACCATTACAGCACTTACGTCTCTTTTCTTAGATGTACCACCAGACTATAAAGCCTTATTGGTAGCTTCCAAGGCTTCAAAGTTCGTCACCATACCACTCTTGATGCCTTTCTCGATCCTTTCTCCTAGCTTGATGATATTAGAAAATTTATGATTTTCAATCAGCATCAACCTTTCATAATATTACGGGTCCTGAGCCCGGACGAAGAACTTGTTCATTCGCTCTTCCTCCAAAGTAGGCCTAACTTTAGCAGCTTCTCATCTCCATCGAGTAGCATATTCACGGAAGGTCTCTGTGGGCTTCTTATTCAAGTTTTGGATGTAGAACACATCTGGCGCGTTCTCCGTATTGAACCTAAATCTATCCATGAAATCAGATGCCATGCTTACCCAATTCGACCACTTCTTTCGATCCTGGATAATGTACCAAGATAAGGCATTTCCCTTTAAGCTCCTCATGAAAAGCTTCATGTGAATTTTTTTATCTCTTCCCACTTCGACCAGCTTGTCACAGTATGTTCTCAAGTGAACCCTGGGATCCCTAGTTCCATCAGACATTTCGAACTTAGGAGGTTTATACCCCTCAGGCAGTTCGACATCAGGCTATATGCACAGATCTTCATAGTTTATCCCTTCAATCCCTTTATTACCTTCTACGCCTTGAATTCTGCTAGTCAACCTTTTAAGCTCTTCGGCCAAATTTTTTATGAACAAATCCTTGTCATCAGACTAGAGTGTGCTTGAGACGGGTTGAGTAGAGTGTGGCACAGTATCCACGTAGATGGGGGTATTGGGTTGGGTATAACAGTGGTCATTTGTGAAGTTGTGGAGTTCTGGGATGATCAGTGGGGTGTTATTTGAAGTATGGCAGGTATTGCAATGGTGGTGAGGAGCGGGATGGTTTTGTTATTGTGGGATATTTTGTGGAGGTGCAGGGTTCTGAGTATTTGGGTAGTAACCTTTGGAGTGGCAAGGGAAAATGACAGACTTGCCAAATTTCGGACTTGATCAAGTTCTTCCTAAAATTTCAACAGCTTTTGTTCCAGTTGGGATGCGTTTTCCTTGGTGACCTCTACCCGTTCAGTTAAGTTTTTCAAATCTTCCATTTTTCCTTTGTTTTTGTGTCTGACAGGACTAGGAGGAGGAGTAGGTGGAGGGGCCCTTGGATCTTGTAACATATGATGACATTGCCAGAGCTCACAAACTAACCTTTGGGGAGGGGAATAAACAAAAATAAAACAAAAGGTAACAAGTCAGTGAGGATTATATAAAAAAAAGGTTGCAATATTTAAACACATAGTGTAGGAAATATAAAGCGCGTCCTAATTTTAGGGGACCTCATTGTGATCGAGGTAGGCCTAGAGACAAGTTAATTTGGAGAACTTAGAATGCTAAATGCCTCATTTTATTGATAAAAGGTAGACGAATCCCAAAACGGTACTAAATAATAATGAAAGTCACTAATGGCCATTGGCCTTATTACATCTTATAAAAAATGGAAATTCCTATCTATTTGGTCCCGGAGGGACCTTCCCCAGACTCGGCATTGCTGGCTCCCTCGAACAGCTCTCCTAACTCGCGCAGTCCTAGCAGCAAGTAAGCTTTGGCCAGATGTCCGCCTTCATTTCCTTCAACAGTCCGACAGTCTTCGACCCTCTTCAGAAACTTTTTTCCAACTCTACTATACCTCGTTGCAGATAGACCAATCGCTTGTTGGCGCTGACAACCATATCCTTCCACTCTTCGATTAGTTTTTGATTGGCTTCCTGTATCTCATAGTGCTCATTTTCACATTCCTGAATCCTTTTGCGCAGTTGGTTGTACCTGACCTGTGCCTCAGCCTTTTCATCGATGATCCTATGACCTCGAACAAACCCGGGTTGACCCAGACCATTGGGATTGTCCTCTACCCAGCCTAAATAGTGTGGGGTACAACTAGCATGGTATCTGTCTGGTTCTATGGTGTCCTTTCCCAAGACAATCTTGAAATGCCACATATGTTGAGCATGGCACCTGTGCAGACTATCGTCATTCTAGAAGTCACCTCGGAAGTGACTCATTGTCGACCCTTGGTATAACCTGCTTCTTACCATCCTGTCTCATAACTCGAAGAGGGACATAAGGGACTGTCCCCCTCAAATGGCGCATCCCTGGATTGAACGATGAATTTTTCAGTGGGGAACCACTCAAACATCCATTGTACCCGGTCTTCAGTCAAATTGTCAAAGAGTTTGACCCATTCTCTAGCATTCTACGGTTGGGTGAACATGTTGGGCATGTAATTCATTCACTTTGGATGATGAAAAATGATAAGATCATCCTAGTCCCTTCGATGGATCTCCTATCGGTACTCACCCTTTTGGAGATGTACGATGAGCCAAAGTTGAAGTAGCAGATTACAACCCTCAAAATGTTCAGCTCCCTGTTGACACCTTTCTAGGGCTCGATATATCTCTGCGATGATTATTGGTACGAGACCGAATGGTTGTACGCCAATTCCTTCCATTAGATTTTTGGTGACCATATCTAGCCCGATATGGATCCTTGCTTTCTTCATTGGAAACACTATCATCCCCAAGAAACAGAACATGAAGACAAATACCTTTCGGTGAATATGCCCCAATGATGTAAGAGCAAACTCATCAAGATAAGTACGGTAAGATTTGTTGTGCCCGTACCTCTCGTACAAATAGTCAAAAGTAATGTATGACTCCTTCAAACACGTCAAGTTTGGATTCTTCTTTAGACCCATCATTTTGAGAAAACCTCTACCTTTGCGGTTTTTCGGCATTAACAAACCTGGAGTTTTCCACCATATTCCAGCTAGTCCTCCTATTTCCTCAAGCAGGGGTGTCATCTCAATGTCTCCAAAGTGGAACACGGACCTATCACAATCCCAAAATAGAGTGATGGCTTCTATGATTTTGTTGTTGGGTTGAATTTCCAGGAGAGAAGGGAGATTTCCTAGATATTTCGTGATAAGAGTCTGATCACTAGAATGAAGATCCTCCCACCAGCTTAACAATTTTTGGTGAATATTGGTGACCATGCCGAATCTGGGGACTTCATGCCACATATTTTTGCAAGAAAAAAGGTTAGGCCCTGACCCCCTCCAGACTCGACTATTTAATATCAATAATTAGCATAACAAGCATTTAATTCTCCAAATAAATGCACAAAATATAGTAGCGTCCGTTTGGTTTTTGGGGAAACCTAGTGGACTTTGGACAAGGCTATCTTAAAGAGTCATTATGCGAACAACATAACTGACTTGGCTAGGTTTGACCATGATGCATGCACAATTAAACAGAGCAAGGTTTCTATAGAGTATTAGACTGTTACCCTTGAGAAGACAACTCAAGAGGGAAAGGCGCGGAACCGTCTACCACACCGTTAATCAACTAGTTTTACCGGAAATATGTCTTTGTCGGATTTAGGGGATGATAATATCGGAAGAGTACAACCACTCATTATAAGTGTTGCTATGGTATTTTGTTTGGCACGAGTGGAATATGATGTTGAAAACATGCTTATGCAATAATAAAACAAGTTTTCATGTATTTGCACGTTCATAATAATAATTACAATAATCTAAAATAGTACTACAGGAATGCAATAAAGGAAAGAAGTAAAAGAAATAAAGAAAATAAATAAAAAGACAAGTCAGTTTCATAGTAGAAGACGGAATTAAATGCTTAAAACAAGCAAAGTCATATAAGAAATGTAAAGTCACAGTAATAGCCTAAAATAATTCCCCAGCAGAGTCGTCATGCTGTAGCGCCCCCTTTTTCAAGCGAAATCGGGTTTATGACATTTGGGAGGACAACTCGTTCCCTTTTGGAAATTGGGTTTAAGAGAATTGAAGAGTCGCTACCTAATGATTAAAGTGCATTAGGACACTAAGAAGGGTTTTTGTTTGGATAACCAGAGATAGGGTAAGGGCTTGAAATTATTCCGAGGGGAAGGTGTTAGGCATCCCTCAGAATCCACTAGTGTGGTTCCCGACCAAGCTATGGTTGTGACTTTAAATTCAAATAACATGTAAGCAAGTAAGATTTTCAAATAAGAGGAGATTTCACATAATGGTTACAAATTTGATGAAGTTAAAATAAACGGAAGGAAAGCTGGATTTTGAGGAAGAAAACAGTTTGCAATTTGAAAATAAACAAGTAAAGAGAGGGAGGGGGTCCTAGGTTTATAAATAATATGGATCACCCCACACCACACTCGGTAACCACTTATACACGTGGTGTTATTGCATGGTCATCATATCCATATCTATATTTTCCCACTCCGTTAAGGTATTAAAGCGTGGAATAGTCTCGTTTTCTTATTGCTTGCTATTACCCGCCCCAATTCTATCAGTCCCGGAGGCATTTAGGACTACTAATCCTAAAGGGAAGGGATGTTGAGATTTTATAGTTTCAAAGGTAAAAATACTAAGGCGGCAAACAAGAACACATATAACAAGTATGGGGAAAGCACATAAACAAATAAGGCTCAAACAGGCCTCCTTTAATCAAAGAAAAGCATATATTTTAGCATGTCTTACACGTATTGATTACGGTCTATTTAAAACTTAAAGAGGTTGAGGCAGACTGATTTATTACATAGTTTGGGCAAGAAGCCCGACTCAGGCTTGCCTGCTGGTTGTAGTTAATAAAATCTTATTCAGTTTATAAGTTATCCTAAGGCTTGCCTAAGTGATAGACGAAGCCTATAGGCATGATATCTACAGATTTCATAAATAAGAGTATGAACTGATTACATATCGATTCAGGTATAAAGAAAGTTGCCGGTTAAAAAGAAACGAGCACAAGTTCTACCACGTTATTGCTGCTAGTTTTTAAACTTACCAACGAATGAGGCGATTCAGATTTGAATTAGAACTCCTATATGCATGCTTTCTATGTGTTCATTGACCTTAAAAATAACTATTATAGACATAGAGAAGTACAAAAATCCTATAACATGATATCTAAGCGTTGCGTGCCATCTGATTACATTTTTGTTATTGGGACCTATAGACAAGTTTGCCTAGTGAAAAATGGGTATGCAAGAATCAAAAAAGACCTATAGGCATATTTTCTACGTGCGTGCAGAAGCTATAGACATAATGTTCTACATGAAAGTTCAAGGTCCATATAGTCATGGCACCTAAATGAGATGCAAAAGTTCTTATAGACATGGTAACTATATGAAAAATGCAGAATTTCTTATAGGCATGGTAACTATATGAAAAATGCAGAAATTCTTATAGATAGGGTAACTATATGAAAAATGCAGAAATTAGAGATTCCTATAGGCAGATTATCTAACAATATACATGCATGGTTACCCCTCCCTTTTCACTAATCATCCCTAAAAGTTTATTACAAAAGTTATTACAGTCCAAAGAAAATACATGTAAAGCCCCGTAAAAATTTTGTTGTTAAAACCTAGTAGCTCGTAGTGCCAAGATCCGAATATGTGTTAGGAATGTGTAGAATTCTTCACGGCGAGTTCGCCACGGTTTGGAACCTTTTTACTGATTTGCACTTAAAAACCAAAAGAATCGATTTTTCCAGAAAATTGTCATTCTGCGGACCGCATTTCTACCGCAAAGTGAAGCAAAAAGGTTGTCAAAATTGATGTTGAAAATGCGATCGCATAATCAATATGCGGACCGCATTTCTGCCGCAGAGTGAAGCAGAAAGGTTGTAAAAATTGATGTTGAAAATGCGGTCTATTATGCAGTCGCATAATCAATATGCGGACCGCATTTCTACCGCAGAGTGAAGCAGAAAGGTTGTCAAGATTGATGTTGAAAATGCCGTCCATTATGCGGTCACATAATCAATATGCGGACCGCATAATCGTCGCATAAGTTCCTCAAGAATTTGTGGAGGTCAATTCTGTGGTGCAAAATGCGACCGCATAACAAGAATGCGGACCGCATTCCTATCGCAGACCCATGAAGACCTTCAAGGTTTTTAGGCGCATTTCTGCGGTCCAATCTGCGGACCGCATTTCGATTATCCGATCGCAGAATGCGACCGCAGATTTGCTCGAGCTTCTATTTTTCTAGATTTTAGAACCCGACCCCTTTTTAATAAAACACCCCAACCCCTCATTTTAACATACTTTCTGAGCAAAATAAAAGTGAGGGAGGAGAGGGTCCTGGAGAGAGAAAGTCCATCTTCATCAAATTGATTTTTCAAAGTCACCAAAGCCTGGGAAATTTCAAGTATTGTCTTCACTTCTGTTCTTGCAGATAAAAATCCCTAACTCTTTTTCCATTGATTTTCCTATTTGAACAAAAAGGGGGATTCCCATGCATTGATTCTTGAAATCCAAAGGTAGGATCGTGCATGCATGTCTTTAAAAAACCAAAAATCTAGTAAGGGTAATTGGGTAGCAGTAGAGAATTGCAAAAGGAGAATTGGTAACCTAAATAGGCTAGGGTAGTAAATTGTGGACTTCGTTGCTAAGGCATATGTGTCAATTTGTGAACTAGATTGACGTTGCTAGACTGCTTGATGTGTTGGGAATAGAAGTTAAAAAGGGAATTCGGCTCCAGGTATGTATGGCTAACTTTGATCCTTGTAAAATCGCCTCGTTTGATGTACGTATGCTTGGTAGGTGATATGTACGTAAATTACTTATGAATTTCTTGTGATTTGTACGTTGTGATTGTGTTATGTGGTTGTAATTGAGGAATAAATGACTAAAGGAAATTGTGACTAGTGCAACTGGAATAACTGAGGTAACAATATCTATGGCTTGTTGTGGGCAATTACTAGTGTGACGTTAAACGTATATGGGTTGTTGAATATGATGGAAATAGGTATTGTTGATGGTTATAGAAACACTTGTAACATTGTTGTTGTTAATTCTTGAGAAGTATTGTTGTTGACCTTTGTGAATTGTTTGTTGTTGTTGTGTT
>MU735067.1:141690-171270 GCA_026770625.1 Nicotiana glauca
GTAAACTTGTTTGGCTTGATTGTTCTTTTATATGTGTTTGGTTGCTGAATTCATTATTGTTTCCTACTTATGTGTGGTTTGAGTTTACTTGGAACAAGTTTGTTCATACATACCAGTACAATTCAAATGTACTAACGTCCCTTTTGCCGGGGGCGCTATATTCGTGTTATGATTGTAGGTGGATCTATAGCAAGCACTCCATTCCACCGACCATAGCTTCTCATTACTTCCTGCCAACTGAATTGGTGAGCCCCTTTCCTTTTGGGGTTCCTGCGTGGCTCATGCCGCATCTATTCTTGTCTTTTGGAATCCTGTTTTGGTATTTGTAAAAGTTATAACAGGAGCCTTGTTGCTGGCAAGTATTGTATTATTCCTCTTTCATCTTTAGAGGCTCCGTAGATAGGCAATGTGGGTTAAGAGCTTATGTAAATATGTATTTTGTAACTTGGGCGATGTAAGTTGTAAACCACGCTAAAGATTACCTGTGTTATGTGTGCTTTTGTAACAAGGTGTTCCAATTATAATTAGTTGCTTCACTTGTTTAATAAGAAATGAAAAATGTGGGGTAACACGTGGGATAGGAAAGGCACCCAGGTCCGCTTGACCGGGGTTACTCGGTCGAGCGCCGGTCATGTCCCTCGAATTTTGGGGCGTGACAATATATTAGAAATTGAAAATTACAACCAAGGAGAGCCTGATTCAGACTTCCTGTCTGAAGTATGAAGTAAACCAACTCCGAAGATCAATGTTCAAAGCCTTTCTATCACTTGGGTGTGTCAAAGTTCTCTAAGATCTTCTTAAGGACTCCGGACAGTACTTACACCCAAATGTATCACCATATTAAACCAAAGTGCAGTGTGGAAGGGCCAACCCTCAGGTGTCCAAGTTCAGAGGGAACTCAAGGTCCCAAGGCAAGGCTCATAAGAGAGGGGCAGAACTTAGGAACTAAAAGGGAGAGTGCAAGTGCAAAATTCCAATAGGGGAAAGGGAAAGGGAAACAATATACATAGATACACATAGGGGTATAGGATATGGGAAGTGGTAGAGGGGCAAGGATAGGCTAGTGGGCATACCCAGCAATGGGACATGCTGGCACACCTCACAAGCCTATTAAAACACATTGTTTCAGAGGTTATGATCATCTGAAGGATCCAGTTCAAACCATGGACAACAACTTTGCATATTGTCATTTTTTAAACTATAACCCAAAGCACATAAAGGGAAATAGGGAGCAGGTACTCACATCAAAAACAAAGCCCAAAAGAAATCAACATGCTAGTTAAATATTTAACTCTGCAACATTGGAAAGTAGACATGGATACAGAAAGCTATAAGTAAGCATATTGTGAAGATGCTAAAGCTTAAATTAGGACATACCAGTTTCAAAGAAGACAAGTAGAAAAAGAAGTAGCCTTGTAAAAGCCAAAATACAAACAAGAAGGTGGAATACTATAAGTGCGAGCTCACAAAAGATTGTGAAGTTGTGAAGTCTGAAGTGTGTGATTGTTAGAAAATTGTCTATTTAAAAAAAAGTCATGTATTTATAGTGCAGAAGGAAGGTAGAAATAAGGTAAGAAAATATTTATAGAACTGATTGTCAATCAATTACACAAAGCTCCCTTTAATTAAGAGATTCAGGATCAAACGGGCATAAGCCAATTAAGGAAAGAAATTAATGAACCCTTTGTGTAAAGCATGCGATTGAGGGCAAATACATAAAGGTTATTTAAGGACAAGTTTTTGAAATACACGGTTTTTGCAAATAAGGCAAGGTAATCAATTAACATCCAGTAAATCAGAGGTCAAAGATTTGTTATGAATGAACCAAGTCAGAAAGGTGGAAAAAGTTTTAACTTAAGGAAAATCAGCAAACAATCAATTCGACCTATTTAAAAGGAATTGCGAATCAATCACATGTTTAAAATCCTTTTTAAGGGAAACTCACCACATATAAAAAGCACACAGACACGTTATGCAAAAGAAACTTGTCATAAAATCAGTAGAAATTCTAGTATAGGAGAGTTCAGCAAAAATTTAGAATTGTATGAAAACAAAGATGTTCAAACTTAGTTCAGAGACTCAAAGTTAGTCTGAGAGAATTAGGGGGTCTTTTGAGCAAACCCTAAAGCAAGGATGAGATAGCAGGCAATAAAATCAAAATCACGTTTAGAATATTCAGAAAAGAGCATGCTTCTTCCATGATAGAACTCATGAGAAAACGTGACAGCAAAATAACATGCAAACAATAGCAGGATTCAGAGGACAGAATACAAAATACTAAGGAGAACAGTTAAAGGAAACGTGCTTAAGAGGCTCTTTCTAGAAGAACTCAAACAAGGTTCAGTAGAAGACAAACAAAGAAACTTTAAGCGCTTAGTAGAAAAACATAGTAGAAGAATACAAGAACACCAGAAAAGTATAACAAAAGAACATATAGGAAAATGGAGTAAGATAAACATATAAGAACATGGTATAGAAAACACAGTAGAAGAATGGAATATAGAAAGCACAGTAGAGGAACACACGTGGTAGAAGGAAAACATAAGAACACAGTAGAAAAGCATACGAGACCATAATATAGGAAAACGTAGTAAGAGGAGCATATAAGAACGTGATACAAGAACACAGTAGAGACAAATACACATAAATGAAAAAGAAAAATCATAAAAACATTTAAACGTTTTTTAGAAAACCCTAGATTAGAAAAGAAAGGTTTTTGAAAGTGATTTTGAAAGGAAAGTCGGGAGAATCGTTTGAAAACTTCAAGTAAAGCACAGATAAACAACGGATTTAAGAAGATCGGAGAAGAAAACCTCGAAGGGTTAGGGTTTCATAAGAACCCTAAAATGAGAAAGGCTTTGAAAAGGTCACTGATCGGAGTCGGAGAAGCCAGAACCAGGCTCAAACAACCTTGATACGCCGAAGCAAAGCCGGAGATGACCCTGAGACCTCGAATCGACAAAGGTCTGAGTGAAAACCTTCGAGGTCTGGCCTCGAACCTTCAAGTATAAGGCACATAGGAGCAATAGGCAGTGAGTATAGGGGCCTCACAACCTAGGAAGCCATTGATTCCGGTGAGTTTCACTGTGGAAGTGATTAGAGGCAGTTAGGGTTAGGGAAGGTTCGAGAGAGTTTGAGAGAGGAGAGGGGTTTCAAGGGCAGCGTCTCAGACTAAATGATTTAGGGTTGGGGGTTTGGGAAATTAAAAAGGCAAGGGGTAATTGTGGTCGTTGATCAGGCGGCTACGGTTAGGGAAGGTTTGAGAGAGTTTGAGAGAGGAGAGGGGTTTCAAGGGCGACGTCTTAGATGAAATGATTTAGGGTTGGGGGGTTTGGGAAATTAAAAGGGCAAGGGGTAATCGTGGCCGTTGATCAAACTAATCAACGGCCTGGATCAAAAGGAGAGCCGGACAGGTTGGATAAGCGGGTCAGGGGTCGGGTTAAATTGAAAATGGGCTGGGTAATTTGGGGTGGAAATTGGGTTAATTTGGTGGGGGTGATTTGGGCTAAAATTGAAATAAAATAGAGCTAGCATTCAAATAGCCACTTTTTCCTTTTTTATTTTATAAAAATAGTAAAATGATTTCTAAAAATAAATTAAAGGTGCTAAATTAATTAATAGTATATAACTATTAGATTAAAAATACTGGAATCAAATTTATAATTATAAACGCAATTAATTCTTAAAATATGCTAAAATTACAATTATATATAATTTAGCTTTAAAAATACTAAATAAATTTATAAAATGTATAAAAATCACCTTAGCTATATTTTGGCATAAATATGAGAATAAAATAAGTTAATAACCAAAAATAATAATTTGAGGGATGATTATTGGTTTTTATAATGCTGAAAATATAGCAATAAATTGATTTAAAAATCTTTAAAAATTAGAAAAAATACTAAAATATTTGGACACACTTATATATGCATATATATACTATTTTGAAAGTATCTTGCATATAAAATATACATGGAAAAAATAGGTATCTACAAGTTCCCATGCTTCCACATCAACTATAGCCTTCCTAGTTGTAAGGAAAGGTCTTCCCAAGATTATAGGCACCTCAAAATTGACCTCGCAATCAAGAATCACAAAATCAGTTGGTAAGATAAATTTGTCCACCCAGACAAGAACATCATCAATAATACCAAATGGTATATTCATTGATCTATTCGCCATTTGCAATCTCATGGAAGTCGGACTCGGTTGCCCAATACCCAAAGTCTTGAAAACTGAGTAGGGCATCAAGTTGATTACTTGCCCCCGAGTCACATAGAGCTTTAGCAAAGTCTGCACTCCCAATGGTGCAAGGAATGGTGAAAGCACCGGGATCTTCTAGCTTCGGAGCCATTGAATGCACTATTGCACTCACTTGGTGGGTCATCTTGATAGTTTCACAATTCATGGGTCTTTTCTTTGTCACCAAGTCTTTCATGAATTTAGCATAACCCGGCATTTGTTCTAGAGCCTCCACCAAAGGCACATTAATAGATAATCTCTTCATCATGTCATTGAATTTCTTGAACTGATTCTTATTTTTCTGCTTTCTAGCCTTTGAGGATAAGGTGGAGGTGGCCTAGGCAAAGGTGTCTTGTCTTTGGGCATAACCGTTTCCGGCATGTCTATTACGTGTTCCCTAGACGGGTTCACGTTATTCAGTATTTCCACCTTGGTGTCTTTGATGTTAATCCTCACTTATTCATTCATGTTCTCATCAATCACATTTTCAAACACCAAAGGGATCTCATCCTCTTGCAAGTCAACTTCATCATTCACAATTTCTTTTTGTTTGGAGGCATTTGCATAACTGCCTCGCCCACTTCTCATTGTAACCGCCATTACATGACCGATATTGATCCCACTCTTCGGGTTAACTACCGTATCACTAGGTAGAGCCCCCTTAGGGCGAGTATTCAAGTACTGTGAGATTTTGCCTAGCTGAACCTCCAAGTTTCTGATTGAAGTATTGTGGGATGCCAACTGAGAATCGGAGTCAGCATTCTTTTTCATCATCTGTTCATACATCATTTCAATTCTCCCTTATTTCATTGTTGGATGAACTAGGACCTTGGGATGGAAAAGAAGGTGGATTGCTCAGTTTTTGATACATTGGGGGCCTTTGAAAGCCTTGCCCCCGATTTACCTGTTTGTTATTGTTCCAACCACCCTGATTGTTTTTTCCACCCCATTTATTATTGTTACCCTAGTCTCCTTGATTGTTCTGATTGTTGTTCTGGTTTCCCCAATTAGGATTTTGATTATTGTTTCCCTAATTGTTGTTCCCTTGTTGTTGATTATTCCAATTATTGTTTTCTTGTTTTTGATTACCTCACTTGCCTTGGGATCTCTACTGTTGTTGTTGGTTGGAAGAATTGCCCTTTGGCCTTGATAATTGTTCATGTATTACACTTCTTCATTCTGCTCTTCATACCCATCATCTTGGAACCCACCATTGTCTTGATTGTACTGATCCGAATTCCCTTGGTTTTGTTTCCCTCTTTGTCTTCTTTTGTTCACTAACATGTTGACACCCTCCATAGCATTCACTTGATGTAGAGCTTGAACCTGTTGTAACGGTGCCTTTGCTAGTTGGTTCATAGTTGTTGTCAATTCTGCTATTTCCTGCCCATAATCATGGAGCTCTTTGTGCAAATGAATGACTGTGGGGTCACCCTGTGGCACATTTGCTCTACTTTTCCAAGCAGAAGAAGTGTCCTCCATCTCATCCAAAATCTCACAAGCTTGATCATATGGCGTGTTCATGAAATTGGCCCAGCTAATTGGTTCACTGTGCACTGATTGTTGTGTTAATGCCTCAGTAGAATGTCTATTGTATCATCGCCTCAGTCATATCATTGTTAGGGCATTCCTTAACCATGGTCCGGTATCGCTCCCAAATCTCATGTAGTGGTTCGTTGGGCTCTTGTTTGAAAGCTAAGATTTCATCCCTCAAAGTAGCCATGTGCCCCGGTGAGAAAAACTTCACAATGAATTTATCCGCCAACTCATCCCAGGTATGGATGGAATGGTTGGGGAGTCTCTCCAACCAGTCTAGTGCCTTCCCTCGACGAGAGAAAGGGAATAGTCTCAATCGCAAGGCGTCTTCGAACATGTTTGTTTGCTTGTTCCCCAACATGTATCATCAAAACTCTTGAGGTGCTTGTAGGTATTTTGATCGGGAGCACCAGTGAAATATCCTTGTTGCTCCAGCAAGGTCAGCATCACATTGGTAATTTGAAAATTGCCCGCCTGGATTCGGGGTGGGACAATTGCACTGGCATATCCTTGGTTGGGAAGCATCCAAGGGGCCACTCTTAGAGGTGATGGGGGAGGGTATGGAATATTGTCATTGGTATTAGCATTGGCCCGGTGGCCTCTCTGTTGTCCTTGAGGTAAAAAGGGCACCTCGTCCTCACCATTGTCATCAACCTCCTCCCCTGGGATCACATTTCCAAGAGGGTCATTGTTGTTATTTGCCACCATTTGGTACCTGAATTGGCGTCAAACAAAGATTAGTATCACAGAAGGAAATAAAAGAAATACGCAAAACTATTTAGATAGATAGACAAAATTGTTATCTTCCCGGTAACGACACCAAAACGCAATAGGTGCCAACCCTACACCACTATAGAGCAATGAGAGCGGTCGATACAGCTTTTACCCAAATATGGTCGGGATCGAGTCCACAGGGAGTTAGAAGTTGGAGTTGGTTTCCTATCCAAACTAGAAATGCGCAATTCTTTGAATTGCTCTTCCAATCATAGTTGGTCTTTTTGATTGCTTCTAATTTTATGCTAATAATATGATAAATTAAGCAAAGAGTAAAATACTTGAAATCTTATCTAATTGGTTAAAGAGGCACTAGGGAAGTGACTTTCTCCTAGGTGGATATTTGACGGATTCTAAAGTCTAAAGCAAGATTGTTATGATGGGGATTATGACATAACCAATGCATGAAACTTCTCACTCTATACCTCTCGGTAGTTTGAGTGATTTTGCCCCAATCGACTTTCTCAAGACCAATTGGGTATTATAATTGTGCAAGCAATTGAGGTTCAAGTAGGGTATTACTATCTCTAGGTTTAACCCTTTAATTGGGGCTATCAATCTCTTGAATACCCCTCAATTCCTTGTTGGACAAATTTTCCTAGACTCAAGCTCTCTTTCTCAAGAAGAACCCAATTCATAAGGCCACAAATTAGTGTTTGCAACCACTAATTCAACATGGAAAACATAAATTAGTTCAAATATCAAATACCCGTAAATATTTAAGCCTTAAAACTCAAGACCCATCAAATACACACACTAGGGTTGAGCCACAACCCTAGCTAATGGGTTTAGCTACTCATAATAAGGGAAGAAAATAAGAAATTAAATGAAGAATAAACCATAATAATTAATTACAAACTAAGATAATGAAGATTTGGCGTAATAGTAGATACAAATTACTCAAAATGGAACAAAAGAGTCATTTACATGCTTAGCCCAAAGTCAAATTACAAAGATGACCTAAAAATGTGAAAAGAAAGTATTTATACTAGGCCGAATTTTTTGGAGAAAAATATCCCTGACGAGGTAATGATGTCCGCACAAAATGCATCGCGGACCGCACTGATACTTTTTGGCTTGACTCTGCTGTCTCTGAATCTGGCCACCGCGGGCCGCATAAAATGTAGCGCAGCCACGGTGGCTTCAATGCGGTCCACACAAAGTGGCTTGCGGTCCGTGCTGGCTTCAATCTCCATTTTTCATAACTCTCTGAATCTCATCTTCGCGGACCGTACAAAATAGTTTGCGTCCACGGTAAGGCTACTACAGTCCGCACAAAATGGTTTGCGGCCGTAGTGCTTGAGTTACCAAAAATTGCATCTCTCTGAATCTCATCACTGCAAACCGCACAAAATGCATTGCGGCCGTAGTGGATCTGTTTCAACTGTGCTTGGACTTTTCCTTAGTACTTGTGCATGTTTCACTCCTTTTTGAGCTGGTTTTGACTAATTATCACCTTTTTGACAAAACGCTGCAAACAAGCACGACATTTAAGCCTTTGGGACTATTTTGTATATATTTTTAATCAAAACTCAAGTAAAAAGGAGTTTAAAATGAATTAGAATCCCTAGTTATCAATAATCTAAAGGCTTTGATAACATCAGTTTTCGAAAAAACCTCAGAAAGAATTCGATTATGTTTGCACAAACAAACTATTGATAAAGTTCCGATTCATCGAACCTTCAAAACACCCAATGGGTACAAAACAAATGCTAAGGTATAACAAAATTTTCACTAAGTATTTTAGCCGAAAAGAGGAAAAAATTATATAACCATCCTAGAGGCCGAATTAGCCCAACTTAAAGAGCCTAAGGGCCAATTTAAGGAGCCTAATAGTCGATATATAAGAGCCTAAGGTCCAATTTTGAAAGGCTTAAGGGCCAAAAACATATAGTTCGAGACTTCGTTCTCACTCGACTCAGACTCAAGATCATGATATCCCGAGCTCACATCGAATTGATCTAAGAGTTTATTATATCCCGAGTCCAAAACCAATTCTCAGACCAACCATTTAAGTTGTACAATTGAATTTTCCATAAATAAAGACAATATGGGACTCATCACAAGCCAAGGTTGAGAAAAAGAGTTCCTTTGTATTTCCAAAAGATATCTACAAATACTCGCGAGGAGTCCCTACACAAAAGACACTAAGATGAAATAAAGAAACCTAAAACTACTTCGGGGCTGCACCTTCAGCAGCTGCATCTCCTTCGAGAGCCTCATCTTTAGGGTTTTTGTCTCCCCTCCCCCCCCCCATCAGAGACATTGGTTGAATCTTCATCATTAGAAAGAAAAGCGGCCTCTTCTTCCGAAGTCTTAGCATTTTCAATATCGGCCGAGAGATCGAAGTCACGAGCATGCACCTCCTCGAGGGTTTTGTCCGAGACTGTCGCTCGACGTGGTCAAGTGCACATGATAACTTAACTTTGACCGTGGTAGAGATCTCCTTTGTCCGCGCATTAGCAGCTTCTGCATCGGCTCGGTGAGATGATATAATTGCCTCAGCATCAGATTTGGCCTTGCCCAACTCGACAGCAGATTTTGCTTTAAGCTCCTCGATTTTGCGACCTCGAGGTAGGCTCTCCTCCTTTGCACATTGAAACTAGCATTCGAGTCAAGTCAGCTGCTCTTGAAGAGTTTCTTTCTAAGAGGCAAGATTGTCCAAGCCTTGCCTCCACCCCAAGGTCTTAGCCTCCTTCATCTTAAGCTCATCCAGAAGTTGCTCCACCAACTCGCCCTTCTGCTGAAACTGCGAAATTAAAGTATTAGTCGTCAAAATAAGAAAGTACATAACAGACCCTCAAAGGCTATATTACTTTTTCAACAAACTCGGCTCGTTCTTGGCAAGCCTTCGTCAATTTAACTCGGAGATCGCTGATCTCCCCCTATTTCTTGACATAGAGGATTTTAAGATTGTCACTCTCTTCTGAGATCTTCTTAAGCTTGACTTCGCATCGGGCAAGCTCAGTCCGCGATTTGGTGAATGCTTATCGGTGAAGTGACACGGCTTTCTCACAAGAAAAGGAGGTTAGAATCAGAAAGATGAAGCTTAAACTCGAAATAATGAAAGACAAAACTTACTTGTTTGAGGAGCTTTTTGGCTTCCTCAAGAATAAATGAGGCATTAGGATTGGGACCTTCTTCGATTCCCGCGAGACACTCCCAAAAAATATTGTTCCCTTTGAGTCGCTGCCACATCGGGAGTCACCATGTCTTGAGCATCTCGGAATTACCCTTCAGAAAATAACGGGCCCTGTGGCAAGTAATCTATGTTGATTACCCTAAGTGATTCACTTGGGGTGTCATCCTTTGTTTGAAGAGCCTCGGAGTTAGGATCCTCGAGCTCATTCATCAACTGTCCCCCATGACAGGGTACACATTTTATGCCTGATGGCTTGGGGACTTTGTTCGAGCTCCCTTATAAAATTTCTTCAGTTCGAGATTGAACCGCCTCTATCACCATCGGTTCAGCAACCTTTGGAGCGTCAGAGCTTCCTTTCTCCTGAACCACCAGCAGGCAGTCATCATCCTCTTCATCTTTCTCCTAATCCCGAAGTCATTGAGTCGTTTCTGGTGATAGGGCCACGGTGTCAGCCTTGGGCTTTCGAGCTTTTATTTTCTTTTGCCTCGGGGAATTTGCAGCAACCTCCTTTTTCTTTTCTTTTCCTTGGAAGACTTCGGCATCTCTTCTTCGCCAGGTCGGGGTGGCCGTATAGCAACGACGTCTCTGATGCCTACATACAAAACAAAGTAAGTATTTGTCTAAAGAACACAAGTAAGCAAACAAAGGAGCTCATCATGGTTTTGAGCCTCTCATCGACCCTTGGCTAGTTCACGCTAGCAGCGCTCCGCGTAGGAGGAAGTAGAGGCCAGTTTTCAGACCCAACCTTCGAGGTTTGGGACCAGCCAGGAAACCAAGAAATGGCTATACCATAGGAAAGGAGTTAGATCGAGAAGAAGACAAAGGCGAACAAGAAAAAATGAAACATGATAGTAAGTTATTATCAAAAAGCATGTACTTACGGTTCATATTCCATTCCTCGGGGAATGGCATCCTCTTAGCAGGGATTAGGTCGGAGGTCCTGACTTGGACAAACCGGCTCATCCATCCTCGGTCTTTGTCCTCATCGATGCTGGAGAAGAGAAATTTCAAGGATCGGCATTGCAACTTTATCAAGCCACCTCGATAAAGGCAAGGGCTATACAAACTGATCAAATGGTTGAGGGTAAAAGGCATCCCCTCGACTTGGCTCGAAAAGTATCTAATCAAATCGACAATTTGCCAGAATGAAGGGTAGACCTGGCCGAACGTCACTTGGTATCGTTGGCAGAAATCAAGGATAATTGGGTCTATGGGACCCATGGCTGGAACTACGGAACCCAACGTGAATGGATAGGTATACACACTTAAGTACCCAGCTTTATATGTAGTGATATCCTCTTCGGGGGAAGGGATCACTACTTCTTTATTCTCCCACTTGCAGTCCTTCTTTACTTGCATGAGCTAGTCCTTGGTTATCAAACAGACATATCGAGACATAGGCTCATATCGGCCTGGTGTCGATACAGATTTCTCGATCTTGAAATCGTACATTATTTCACATGGCGGGGGAATGCAGTCCTCAATACGATGGGGCACTACCGGCTTACTCTTGGTCGGTCGAGAAAATGAAGAAGCTTTTTCTTTTTGGGGAACCGATTTAGAGGTATTAGCCATTATAATGTGGAAATTCAAGAAAATAGAGAATGTTGATAACGAAGTAAGAGCTATTGAAGAGAAGGCAGAATTAAGAGAAATTGAAAGAGCTAATGAGACTTTGAGAACAATATGAGAATAAAATTTGCAAGATTGTGAAGTTTATCCATTTATAGAGGTCATTTAAGCATACTGAGGAAGCCAAAAAGCTGACCGTCAGTCACCTCCAATTAATGACTTTGGGAACCGTGCGAAAAACAACCTTTCAGTCACTTTAGCCGCTGACGTCACGAGATTGGCATCAGGATCAAAGCGTCAAAGATTAATTCATTTCTTATCGACCTATTTCGAGTTCGAGCAAAGTGTTCACTCTACTACTAAGCCCAAGGGCTACCCGAGTTTGAGAAAATTCTCACTCGAGGACTATAAAAAAGCCTAAGGGCTAACTTTATTTCGAGTTCGAGCAAGTGCTCACTCGATACTAAGCCCAAGGGCTTCCCGAGTTTGAGAAAATTCTCACTCGATGATTATCTACGAAGCCTAAGGGCTAACTTTATTTCAAATTCAAGACCTTGCTCTCACTCAACTCGGACTCAGGAGCCTCGATATCCCAGGCTTGCATCAAATTAATTTAAGCTTAGCTTGAGGATTAACAAAACCTTAAGGGGTATTATATTGATCGATTAAGAAGCTAAGGGTTTATTATGTCCGGAGTCCAGTATTTGGACTAATCACTAAAGTTATACAATCAGATTTTTCACAAATAAAGATGGAATGGAATTCAACACGAGCCAAAAATAAGACAAAAATATCATTTTATATTTCCAAGAGATGGTTATAAAATATATTTACAACATCCACTAAGGGTCCTTACACAGTGACAAAAAGCAAAAAACAAATGCCAAGAACCTAATCTACTTATAGGGCAACGTCCTCGAAAGCGGCATCTCTAGGAACCTCCCTCCCGAGGACCCCATTTTGATCTCTGGAAATGTTTGTGAGCTTGAAGAAATTTAGGGCAGAAAACCTCGATAAATGTAACTATATTTCCAGCAGCACGGATTGAGTGATCTGTTGAAATTTTGGACCATGATATGTTAAAAAAGAGCGGCAAAAGAAAAAGACCAGAAGGGAAGATAAAAAGATGTAACTTCACCTTCTATCACAAGAAAAACCAAAAAAGGTTCAAGATGCCCGAGCAACGATCCAAGAATATTCATCCTTGAGACGTTATACTACCTCACTCCAAGAGCAACGATCCAAGAATATTCATCCTTAGTAGATGATAGTGCCACCTTACTCCATGGCAAGCAAAAGAAGTGAAGTGTCACACCAGGTTAAAGTTAAAAGAGATAAGCGGCAGGGTGAAGTTCGCATATTTTCTGATGCGAGAAGGATTATGCACCCTTCTCTCGTTGTTTCAAATTGAAGCGTTGAAAAGGGGAGTCTTGGCGTATCTGGAAAAGTTGCTGTCATACAACCAGGAAATCGCAGGTTCGAACTATGGAAATAGATGATTAAAGAAAGAAATAAAGAAGGGAAAGGATCAAAGTAGATGAAGATGAAATAAGTACAGTTCTTTGTTCAATAGAGTAGCCTCATATTTATAGAAAAATGACGACGGTTCAGCAGCGCAAGCGGCCAACCGGTGCTAGCGCGCATTTGATATTTTGGGAAAGCGTGCTGACATGACATTTCTGATCACTTCAAGCGCCTACGTCACGGGCATGACGTCATCACAAGAGGCTCGTGAAAATCAAGGTTCAAATCGTTTCTTACCATCTTATTCTAAGAAACGTGGGGACTATCTTTATACGGACAAAATCATATGCCTTCAATTTATAGGCTCGAGATTCCGTTCTAGGCCCGAGTCCAGACGATATCGAGTTCGAAAACGGTGGACCAGACTCGAGCTCGAAGATAGAGTGCAATGCCGGGAGATAGGAATTCGGGAATATCGAGACCAAGTGTGCTCGATCCCAAAATAGTACCGTTATGGGTTTATAACAGTATGTGCTAGATTCCTACCACGTCCCCAAGATCACAACGCAAATCCCGAAATAAGATTGTACGATTCTGTACTAGGCGGTTAGACAGTTGTACCAAAAATATTCCTTACTGTAAATAGAAATATACCTTATTCAGGGATTATCCTATTATATAAAGGGGACTCCAATCATTTGTAACATCTATCTTGTCATTGAGCAAAGAATATACTCTCTACCTTTTTGTCTACTATTCATGAGCATTGTCCTTTAGCTCTATTGTTCTCACTTTATTTTTATTACTTAATTATTCTTATTATTCTAAGCCTACCTCGAGGTCACTGAGCTCGAGGCGACTGCTACTGAGTAATATTGGTTTGATTCACTTATTTCTTTCGTTTATATTTCATACTTCTTGATTATTAGTAATTGGTATTGAACTAAATCACATATCTTTAAAAGCACAAATCAAATTTAATTGTTACTCGAATTTAAACAATCCTTTTTAGCTGTTTCTCTTGTTCACAGTTCAAATTTTATTGTGCTCTAGTCATAGTCCAGTATATATAACATTTCCGGATAGTTCATTATTCGCTGATTCGCAATGAAGAATGAACCTACCAAACTGAAGACTCAACCTGGGCCCAGTTGGAGGCGATTAATTAGTTTTCTTTGTAGAAAGACTTCAAGTATTGATTTTTGTAACCTCTAAAGGAGAATTTTATTGACAAAAGATAGCACTAATTAAGCCGGTGCATAGGATTAAAAAGATTGGAGATGCTAGAAAGAAAGAATAGATTATTGCTTATTTAATAGATTACTTCCTAATGATATAAATTTTGTCGCAATAAAAGGCAGCCCGGTGTACTAAGCTCCCGCAACGTACGGGGTCCGGGGAAAGGTCGGACCACAAGGGACTATTGTATGCATCCTTATCCTGTATTATGCGAGTGGCTGTTTCTACGACTCGAACCCGTAACTTTACCAGTTATGCCAAGACTCCCTTTAATGAGTAAATAAAATCATCATCATTAGCCAGTTGCGAATTTTGTCTGAGTGAAGAAAATCATCGTTGATGAGCCAATTGCCTTTAGTATTTGTGGCAAGCAGAAGTTTTGGTGTTGTAGTTGTTATGAATGTTAATTTAGTCATATACCTTTTTCCAAAAGAGATCAACAAAAAATATCGTGAGAAAAAAGGTGATGGTCCAAACACAAACCATTTGACATTATGGTGGTGGCGCAAACTGGTCAGTGTGCTACTAAAGCACCAACCAAACTCAACCTCTGCAATGTCATCTCCTTTAGGAGGGACGTGACATNTTTTACAGCGTTGCCAACCAGAGGAAGTAGCGCTGCTCTGAGAAGACAGCAATAAGGTGTGCTACTAAAGCACCAACCAAACTCAACCTCTGCAATGTCATCTCCTTTAGGAGGGACGTGACATGCCAGTATTACACAAATACTGTTGCATAGTCACCCAATTACCATTGCTGGTTGTCAAGGGCTTTATTATAGTGTCCCAACACCTTAATGCCCCCACTTGGGTCACAAGCTTGCGCTACCAAGCTCGGCGTTATTCCAATCTTGTTGAGCTTTTTATTAAGTGGTCCTTTTGGTATTCTGTACACGGTGTGGGATAGAGGAAGGGGATATTCTTTCCTTGTTTCCTCACTAAAAACTCATCGTATGAGCATCTAAAGCAATAAATAGTATAATAATAATAATAACTACAGCATCTCAGGTAAAATATCCAGGATCTATGATAAAGAATTCTAGGAATTGCATTGCTTTAGTTAGCGTTGTCTATGGATATTTAAAAACGGACTAAATCGTATCGAACTGATTATGCGATTTCTTTTAATAGAAGTGTAGGTTCTAATAGAATACCAAATAATTAGGTTAAGTTATTATTTTTGTAAATATTAAAATTAAATTAGTTTCAACGTCTTAAATAGTCAAGGTATTCCAACGATCTTGAGTGGCAACTAACAACATATTAGATATTTTTCCTCTTGTATGATTTAGATTTCTCTTTTTAATCTTGTAATAGACTTTATTTTTTAGTCCAAACTTGATTGTTTCTCGTGTGACTTAACTTTGCTTAATTTATTTTACGTTGTTGTCAAATAGAGGGATGGATCTATATTTCATCACCGTTTAAAAAATAATTTATCTAAGTCGTATGCAAGTCCGCATATCGCGTTCTAACTTCTACTAGCAACTCTTATATGACATTTAAAATAATAATTAACCAAAACATACTGATACGGAAGGAAAACTGAAACAACTGGGACAATTTCGAAAATCTAATTTGGTTATACGAAACAAATTAACCAAAAAAAATGATATGATATAAATTTTCTAAAATAACCAGCCAAACTGAACCATTGACAACCCTAGCTTTAATGCAATCATATGTTAAAAGTACTACTAGTCGTACCCGCGCGATGCGCGGTCAATATTAAAAAGAAAAAATTAAATTATAATCATTCTTGTTTGATACTATTAGACCGTATTGCTTTAATAAATTTTAATTGTCATTTTATTTGTCAATACGATATACCCAACCCTCACCGATATTTGAGAAGTTAATTTCTTTGTTAATTTTTAATAAATAATTTTTTTGTTATTAACTAATTATATCATGTGGCTTTTATTTAGGCTACCACTTGTATTAATGTGGTGCTTTTTTTTTGACTTTTAATAATATATAGATAGATTATTAGCATATTACTTGTTTAATATTTTTGTCTGCTATTTTTTTGTAATATAATAGAAGATATATATTTTATTACTTTAGAAAATATTTATTTTTATTTTAAATTTTATATTATTTTTCTCAATAATGTTGTTTGAATTTTAATGAATAGATATACTTTTTATTTTAAAAAATAAAAAAATGATTTTAAAAAATAAAATAAAAAAATTAACTAACCTAAATCAACTCTCCCCCATGTTTTAGTAGTTAATCTAGGTAGTTAAGTTCTTTGTTAATTTTCAATAAATAATTTCTTTGTTATTAACAAATTATTCCATGAGGTTTTTTTCTAGGTTACCACTTGGCATAAGGAGAGAGCTTTATTCTCTCCTTTTAATAATATAATATAATATATAGAAGATATATAGAATATAGAATATTAGAAAGAAACTACTCCACAATTTGAATCAAAAGTTTTTATTGCTTTATTTTTGTTTTTTTTATTTTAAAACAGTTATAAACTCCAACTTGAAACTATTCCCCAATTTGAAATGGTAATTTTTATTTTATTTTTTTATTTTGAAACTCCAACTTGAAACTACTCACCGACTTGAATGGGTAATTTTTCTTCTTCTTTTTTCGTTTTTTATTATAGTTAATTTTATTTTATTTTTTATTTTAAAATAATTTTAACACTCCAACTTGAAACTACTCCCACCCAATTTGAATGAGTAGTTATTTTTTATATATTTATATTTTTGATGTTTTTATTATAACTAACTATGAGATATCTATATTTATTAATTAAAATAAAGAAGACAATATATATATATATATATATATATATGGTAGTTAATTATTTTTATTATTTTCGTTATTTTCGTCAAGGTATTCCAACGATCTTGAGTGGCAACTAACAACATATTAGATATTTTTCATCTTGTATGATTTAGATTTCTCTTTTTAATCTTGTAATAGACTTTATTCTTAAGTCCAAACTTGATTATTTCTCGTGTGACTTATCTTTGCTTAATTTATTTTACGTTGTTGTCAAATAGAGAGATGGATCTGTATTTCATCACCGTTTAAAACATAATTTATCTAAGTCGTATGCAAGTCCACATATTATCGAGTTCTAACTTCTACTAGCAACTCTTATATGACATTTTAAATAATAATTAACCAAAACATACCGATGCTGAAGGAAAACCAAAACAACCGGGACAATTTCGAAAATCTAATTTGGTTATACGAAACAAATTAACCAAAAAAAAAATGATATGATATAAATTTTCTAAAATAACCGGCCAAACTGAACCATTGACAACCCTAGCTTTAATGCAATCATCTGTTAAGAGTATTACAAATTTACAACTAAGACATCACTCAAGGTCTCAAAATAAAACTTATCAATTGGACTAGACATTTCACCTCATGTACACTGCAGATTGCTCTGCTCTCTCTTGCAAAATGGTGTAGTAGTATATAAAGGCGTCCTTTTCTTTTAATTTTTTTGGTTTTTCTATAATAATATATTAATGATGTTGCTACCATCACCATCTCTTTTGCCTACTCTAAAAGGAAGTCTTATTTCCAATCTGGAAGTACAAATTGGTCTGTCTTAAAATTTTAGTCGACAAAATGAATGCCTCTTCTAGCACAAAAACACCTTAACCCCCTCCCTTCTTTCCCAATCCACCTAGGCGAGACAATGAGTAATAGCTCACTCTAGTTCAGAAGGTATATTTAATAGCACTTCTCGGATCCAACCATAGTCAAAATATGCTGGTCCTCTCAATTAGGCAGGCTAATTAGCTGTGTGAATCTTTTCAGCGGCAGCAGCTGCTGCTGAAGCTGCATCACTGAAACCCAACTTCTGTAACTCGGAGAAGAAACCATCCATATCGGCTGTGCCTATCTTATATGGGCTATGAGCAGAGCTAGGAAAGGAACCATTTGTTACTTCTTCCTTGTATTGCAGAAGAGCGTTGTTGATAACATCTCCAACTTGCCCGAACTGCTTACAAAACTTAGGAGTAACCTGTAAAAGGTTTCGAACAGTTCTTCATTAGTTCATGGAATATAGTTCAGGCAAAAAGCACTAAGAGTAAGAAAAAGAGAACTGACTTCCAAGTAAACTTAATTGTACTAACCTTGGCATGGTGTGGGTGTTGCAGCATCCCGAGTAGATCGTGATAAACTAGCACCTGCGTTTTTAGAACATACGATTAGATAACCTTAACTGTCAACCTAAATTGGCCGAAATGATTGCTCTACCACGGGAGAGTGAAGACGTTGACAAAGCATGATAATATCATGACAGAGGAAATGTAGGTATGTCATCCTCCATGAGTGGCTTCTAAATTTCACCGCATGTAAAATCATGCTATTGTAATGAGAAGAGATGAAACGAAGTATCAATGTCATTCTAGGCAAGTCATTCATCACAGCAAGTCAGGTAAATACAGATAGCGCAGCGCACTTCCAATG
Organism: Nicotiana glauca; assembly: GCA_026770625.1. Taxonomy (NCBI): domain Eukaryota; kingdom Viridiplantae; phylum Streptophyta; class Magnoliopsida; order Solanales; family Solanaceae; genus Nicotiana; species Nicotiana glauca. The sequence goes on from MU735067.1 coordinate 160,117, forward strand.
ATCCACCAAACATTTTATCCAACAGCAGCAGCTTATTATGTGGTATAAATCCCCGCACTATAAAAAATGAAAAAAGTTTTGCAAAGATGTTCCCACTGTGCAAACTTTTGTACTTTGATTGTCCTTGTCCATACTTTCCCAAAAAGGAAGTTTCAGAAGTTCTTCAATATTTAATCGTTTAAAAGAGCGGTTTCGAACTTACTTTTTATACTTAAAAGATGTTCAAATTCTTCAAAGAAGTAAATTTATCTACACTCTTGGACTCATTTTCATATAAATATATTAAAACTTTCAACTTTCACGTTAGTAATCATATCTAAATAATGGGACACTCAAACCCAAGAGTTAAATGTTTGGACTTCCAACTCTTGAGTAATCAGTGAGTAGTTTCAAGCATTCATGTTTTCTAAGAACTATATAGTACTGTTTGAACTCATTTCTCTTTAGTTTTATATACAACAACAACTACTCAAGCCTGTTTTCCAAACTTCAAATTCTCTCAAGTTTGACTTTGAAGCAATGGACCAGATGGTAAAACAAACACTTAATATCTACGGGCATACGGTCCAACTAGCATACACTTTTGGACTATGCATCGGTACACCATTTCCCTTTTAATTGGTGTGCGTATGTAAAAAGTGATAAAATATTCACTCGAAAAAAATTTAGAATAAATTTCTTACCACAACATAAGAGGAAAAAAAGTAGAAAGTGTAAAAGAATTGGATTAAAACCTTTTATTAAAACAATATAGGAAGTGAAAAATGGTAGGAATTCCAACCAACCTGACCACTGCAGAAAGGCCCAGCACCAATTCCAATAGTGGGGATCTGAAGAGCAGATGTTGCTGCTGCAGCCACAGGTGCAGGCACACATTCTAAAACAACAGAAAAACAACCTACTTCCTGCAATGCCATGGCAGTTTCCACAACCTGCAAAATACATAAAACAATATAAATGCATGCCTTAATCGTATGAGTAGTATACCCAATCAGTTTTTAATAAGTATACCTTGACCGCGCTATCAATGTTTCTGCCTTGAGGCCTAAATCCTCCAAGTACACTGATTGCCTGTGGTGTTAATCCCACATGCCCCATTACAGCAATCCCGGCTTCAACAATAGCTTTAGCTGCTGTAATTCTTGATGGCGCCCCACCTTCCAACTTAATTGCATCCATCCCTCCTTCCTTTAGAACTCTTACAGCGGTATCAACTGCCTGCTCAAAATAGAACATTACCAACCCATTCACATTCCATTGAAACTTAACAAGAAAAGACCATCCTCGGCCCAATATGAAGAGGCAACATTTAATTGATTGCCGTATGTGCAAGTAACAATCATCAGAGTGCAAATGCTGGTTCCACTAGCAACATCCTCAAACATTGGAATATGGAAATAATCACTACCTTCAACAATTCATTTCAGATGTTGTGTTGCCATGTAATTTCTCAATTTAGACAAATCCTTCACTTTCTATATAGGAATAACTAACAATTTTATCTTTATACATATAATAAGCTTTAATTTGGGCATTATATTCAATAAAGCAACAAAAATTAGTTAAGAATCAATTAGTCAAGAAATATTTAACATTCCCTCAATACAATTAGAAATATGAACAATCAAGCCAGGAAAGTTTTGGATTCAAAAGTTAGCAATTTCCTTACTCGGGGAGAAATGGACACAAAACCGGTAGAACAATAATTGAATTACACAAACATAACTAGCAAAAACCTGTCAGGACAGAAGAAAAATGAATGAACCACAATGCAAAATAGAAATTCAAAGCAAAATTAAAATCAATCAAAACGACAGTTCCTATAAGAAATTGAGCTACAAACGAACTCTTTACGAACATTAGATTCACAAGTACAAAAGGAACTGCTTCCTCATTATTTACTGGATATCCCTCAAATACATAGCAATTAGATCATCGCAGACATAAGAAAGCAATTGAACCAACTGAATCAAATGCAAATAATAAAGGCATAAAAATAAATAGAAACGTCAGTTCTGGGACAAATTTGAGCTAGAGATGATCATCTAATGAGTACTGGGCTCATGAATACCAAAAGAAGCGAATTCATTCTCCACTCTCTTTATTATTTACAAAATCCTCACCATTTCCAAATAGGTAACAGCATAACATCACATGACACACGAAAAAGCATTATATCATAACACAAATAACAAAGACATACCAAAAGCTCAAGCAAACCATCAATTCTTAGACAAAATTGAGCAACAAATCACCACCTAATTAGAACTAGACTCCTTAGCACCAAAAGAACTCTCTTTTCTCCTTATTTTCCTTTATTATTTAACCAATTTCTTACCTTTATAAAACAAACAACCACCATAACACCACAACCGCAAAGGAATAATTTGCAGTGACAATTCTCATACAAAACTAAGCAACAAATGATTACATGTTGGATTCAACTAATATACACTGAGAATTGGTGTCGTCACATAGAGTGAAGGGAAAGAATAAATTATACTGCAAGTGTATAGAAAATTATACTGTGTATATAGGTCAAAAATTACTTTTTATACATACATATATATATATATATATATATATATATATCAAACCTTTATCACCCTTAACGAAAATCCTGGCTTCGAAACAGACAGAACTATACTATATCAGGTATGCTATGAATAGTTGCACAATTATCTCTGATGGTAGGTAATTTAACCAAAACTGAACAAAAAAGTACTGAATTTTTACCTGTTTAGTGCTAGACTCATAAGTACCAAAAGGTAAATCACCAACAAGAAGAGGCCTTTTAGCACCTCTAGCAACAGCTCTACAATGAACAAGCATCTCATCAAGTGTAATAGGCAAAGTGGTGTCATGCCCATGAACTACCATAGATGCTGAGTCACCTACAAGACATATATCAATTCCAGCCATATCTATATGAACACCTGATGGGTAATCATAACCCGTCACCATTGTTATAGGCTCACCCTTCTTGTGTTTTTGCCTTAGACTCGTTAGAGTCACTCTTTGATTTGGGTTTTGGGGTTTTGGCCCACCATACACAGTGTTTTCTGGAACATTGCTCATGTACCTCAATTTTCTGTAATGGGTTTGCACATTTTTTCTCACTGAAGAAGAAATAGTTCTTGAAATTGAAGGAAAGAATACCATTTTGAATAAAGGGGGTAAGATGTGAATGATGGGATTGTAGATATATAAGCATGCCAGAATGGAGAAAGCAGCCCCTTTTTGCGCCAACCAAAAAGGACTTAGCTGTGGCGGGCTGAACCTGGACTATCCAAAAGGACCTGAAAAGTGAAAATTATCAAACAGTTTACTAGGAATTTGAAATTTCCGAGATACGTTCTGTTTGAACTGTTGTACACTGCCAGTGTTGTTTGTGGAGTATCAATCGACGGTGTGGCGATTGTGCATACCGATGTGAGTTTAGTATTGGAATTTAGAGGATATATTTTTGTTCGAGATTATTTCGAGAGAATAAAAGGATTATACTAAATTAATTAATTTATGAGTCCTTTAAGAAAGGGAATCTTACAATGTTCCAAAAAAGTCTCCAACTTACCAACTTCTAGTCACATATACATATATATATATATATATATATATATATATATATATATATATATATATATATATAAAATATTTTTTTCAATGGGTATGGTTGAGATTCATTGAAAATATATAGATAAGTCAATATATAAAATTTGAGGAAGATTTGAGATTATTTGGACTGATTTAGTATCAAAATTCGTGGTTGAAATCGAGTTCAAAAAATTCTTCTGCGACACATATATCACGCAGGTATACATGGATATACATGTGATACACATCAGTGGCGGAGGCAGGGGGCGGAAGGGGGTTCATCCGAACCCTCTTCGTCGAAAAATTACACTGTATATATAAGGCAAAATTTATTTTTTACCTCTATATATTAAGTTTTGAACCCCCTTAACACATCCCAAAAGTGTAGTTTAGTGGCCAAGGGGGTTCAAAATATCAATAAGGTCATAGATTCAATTCCCACTAGCTACAAAAAAAATTCTTTGAACCCCTTTCCCGAAGATTCTGCCTCCGCCACTGATACACATTTGATACATATATGATACATAGTGTGATATACCTATCATTTTTTTTCATGTTCATCTTCTATTTCGAATTTTCAATTCAAACCACCTCAAAAATCCACCAAATCATCTCAAAATTGAGATCCAAGCACCTTAAGATGTACCCAATCTATTCTAATAACATTCCCTCAAAGGAAAGCAAAAATTTAACCCTTTTTTGGCTATAAATAGCTAAATAGATAATATTAGTAATATTTTATAAATTGATCAATTTTTGTAATAAGCTACTTATAAATGGACACAGCTGGTATTTTCTCTTTAAGAAAAACTTTCGTGTTATTTCCAAAAGTTGGCGATATAAGGATGTTATCTAGTGCGGAAGGTCGTGGGAGCGTACCTCACGGGAAGATTGTATAAGTGTGACATGTAGTCACTTAATTGATTGAAGATTTAAACCAAGTGTGAAGATTGTGGTAGTATCACTAATTTGAGAATTTATGCCTGGAGGGCACTCGATTTATTGGGTTGTGGACTGTGGAGATTTGCTCCGGAATGAGGGTTGTTCTTGTGAGTCATGGGAAAAGAGGTTATTATGGATCCTTGAAAGGTTATTAGCCTAGTACGATGCGGTTAGAATCGGCTCGAGGTCGATGGGTGGATTTAAATATGGATATGGGCTCTATATGGCCAGATATATTCATTTCAACATAGCACTGCTTATGGAGGAGTATTCGGACGTTGGATGTTATCTCATCGTCGGCTATTTCATGTAATACTATATTGTTCCGTATGAGTTGTGAGACGGCTTAATATTTTTCTTATGTGTTGAGGTTCCGTCTAGCGATGGTGTTATGAGAGCAGGATGGCTCTTGAGAATCAGATCATATATCGCACCTCAGTTGTGCTTGAGTTTTTTAGCATATGGCTCTATCTGTCTCCCAAGGGATGGTATTATGCACTTAGCGTGCTTGTGGTCGATATACGGTATTTGGTAGTAATGAGCACTCTAGCTCGGTATGTATCTCCTTATACAGATTTATGTGTAGATTGGGTGGCACGCCGCTACGGGTATGTTGTTTGGATCGGGTTGCACGTCGCAACAGTGTGATGTTGAGTATAGTCCTCCATATGTTATTTTGTGTTTTTTTTTTCATTTTCTGATGAAGGTTCATGGAACCTTTTCGGTTGACTAATTAGTTACGTGGGGTGAGTAGTCCCTTCCAGAGTTTGTTTTCCTTATGTATCACGTTCGAGTTGGTAGCCTATTGGCACTTGGTGGCATCATGTGAGACTTTTGGTCATATCTGGGGTAGCTTACTGCTTGAGCAGTTCGTACAGAGTGAGACGAGATTATTGGATCTAGGATTAGTGCGATTGGATTATGTGAAGTATATTAAAACACCAAATACAATTATTTGGTTCAGAATAAGGTGATGGTTCTTGTTAGGAGTAGAGATTCAATGATTTGTTGACTCGGTAGTTAGTTATAAATTTCTATACATCTCTTCCATCGTGGTGGTATTGCAAAAGTTGGGACAAGAATTAGACATGTCATGAGGTGCCTTGGGAGTATCAGATTCGTGGAATTTCGGCTATTGTTATCAGAGGATTTTATTATGGTCATGTAAGTTATGCAGTACATAGTGTGAATTTAGCAAAGGTATGTAATCATGTATCGGTGCATCATATGGTGATTGATACGATGTTCGTATGTTAGAAGCAGGCCTGATAGACAATTCCAAATGTTGGAATTGGGCTCTAAGATTATTTGTTTGAATAAAAGAGAATATCTTCACATTTGATCGAGCTAATGTGCTCAACTGAGTTGTGGTAGCACGGGTAGGTGCACGAGGTGTTAAACAATAATTTCGGACAACTCCAACGTAGTTCTTTGCACGTTCGAGGATGAACGTATGTTTAAGTAGGAGAGAATGTAACGATCCGAACAGTCATTTCGAGATCTAGCAGGTCGTTCAGTAGTTTGAGGCCATTAGCAGTTTCACTTTAGGTATTATGACTTGTCTGCATGGTCGGAATTGAATTATGGGAAGTTTGGAGTTGATTTGGAAAGAAAATTCTCACTTCGGAAGCTTTAAGTTTAAAGAATTGACTAAGGTTTGATTTATGAGTAAACGACCTCGAAATTGATATTTGAAGGTTCCAGCAGATTTGCATGATGATTTTGGACTTGAGCGTATGTCCGGATCGTATTTTGGATGGCCCCGGGAGCGTTTCAGCACCTATTGTGGAAGTTAGCATTTTGGAAGAATTTTATGAATTTAGGTTGAAGTGCATTTCAGTGTTATCGATATTCGTTTGGGATTCTAAGTCTGGGAATAGCTCTGTATGGTGATTCTTGCATTGGGAGCGCAATCGAAAGTGGATTTGAAGGTTCGTAGATCAGTTTGGAGTCATTTGGCAAAAGAAGAAATTTAAAGGTTTTTGAGAAGTTTGATTGAAAGTGGATTTTTTGATATCGAGATCGGATTCTAATTTCGGAAATTAGAGTAGGTCCGTAATGTCGAATATGACTTGTGTGCAAAATTTGAGGTCAATCGGACGTGATTTGATAGGTTTAGGCATCGAATGTGGAAGTTTGAAGTTCTAAAGTTCATAAAGCTTGAATTGGGGTACGATTCATGATTCTGGCATTGTTTGATGTGATTTGAGGTCTCGAGCAGGTCCGCATTATATTTTAGAAGTGGTTGGTATAATTGGACGGGGTCTGGGGAGCCTTGGATGGATTTTGGGTGATTAACGGTTTGGAATTTGGAGTTTGAAGAAGAATTGAGGCTGCTGGCATCTGGTGTAATCGCACCTGCGAGCTTTTGGCCGCAGGTGCAGAGCCGCAGAAGAGGCCTAGAAGTCGCAGAAGCGGAGCAGGGCCGCCCAGGTGAAGGACTGCAGGTGCGGAGCCTTGAACGCATCTGCGCAAGTACAAAAGCGGAAATGAAGGTCGCATGAGCGTCAATGGGCGTAGGTGCGAAGGAGCACCGCAGAAGCGGACGCGCAGAAGCGGCGAAGAGTCTGCAAGTGCGGAAGTCGGTGGGCAGAACGCATTAAATAGCGGGGTTTGTCCATTTTTGTTCATTTTTCATTTTTTGGGCGAGTTTTTGATCTTCTTGAGAGAGGCTTCCACCTAGCAACTTGGAGGTAAGTTAATCCCACCTATTTATGAGTTAAATACATTGATTATATATGGATTTTAACATGAAAATTAGTGGGAATTTGGGGTTTGAGGAAAAATCTAGAAAATTGGTATTTTTGAATTTTGACCACAAAATTTGACATGGAATTGGGAATAAAATGTATATTTGAGTTCGTAATATTATGGATAATATTTATCTTCAAAAAAATTCGGAATCCGGACATGTGGGCCCGAGGGCGACTTTGTCAACTTTTCGAGCGGAGTTGGGAATTTATCTAAATTGAATTGTTACGAGCATTAGAGCATGCATTTATGAATTTTCTAATTTATTGACTAGTCTTGGGAGCGTTGAGAATTGATTTGAGTTGATTGAATGGCTTGGGAGCCAGTTATGGAACTTCGGAGCGAGGTAAGTCTTCTTTCTAACCTTGTAAGAAGGAATTTTCCTCACAGGTAAAATATTTAAATATGTGCTTCTATTTCTGGAGTTACGTACGCACGAGGTGACGGGAGTCCATGTGTAGCTACTATTATGCTTAAGTCCGGATTTTCTAGGACCCAAAAATATGCTTTACTTGTCGTACTTGTAAATTTATTGACAATTTAAAAGGGCTAAATCACATCGAACTTGGTAAATAAATTTTTAAAGGGCTAAACGTCACTTTCTTGACTGTTAAAAGAGAAATTGCCATTTTCTTGGATAATTATCTCCTGATGAATTCTTGATTGATTGTTTGTATGTGTTTATCTTTGTGGAATGGGCCGAACGCCTTGACAGATTAAATAGATGCATCTATGGTTCGCGCCATTCGACCCTCTGGCATTCCACAATTTAAATATTTATTGGATCAGGCCGTACGACCTCGACATGATTTGCACGTGCTTGTATTGCTTGCCTTAGAGTTTATAAATAATGATATTGCCTCCGTGGTCTGAGGTAAATTTATAAATGATGAAATATGAATTTGGGAATATCTTATTATAAAATTATTGTTTACTTGCTTCATGATTTCCTTGAGTCTACTATCGTTTTTAGTAAATCTATGACTTGTTATATTATTGGACCACTAGTAAGTGTCGGAGACGACCTCTCATTAGTACTTCTTCGAGATTAGACTGGTTACTTATTGGGTACGCATGATTTTTGTACTCATACTACACTTGCTGTGCATTTTTATTGCACATGCACATGTATGTCTAGTGGCTTTATTGGGCGCAACAACATGGTTGATACGTAGACTTAGGTGAGCTGCATCTCTCGTAACGACTCGCAGCCAGCAAAGTCTCCTTCAGAGTATTATATTTTCTTTTCTATCCAATTTGTATTCTGTACAGTTATTGTTTTACATTTTATTTCCTAGAAATTGCTCATGCACTCGTGACATCGGGTTTTGGGATGTATATGGGATTATTTAGTATTAAAAATTTGTTAAAGACATTATTATTTACTTGCTGAAGTTCATTATTTATTGTTTCATAGAAGGAAAAGAAATGATTTTAAAAATACCAAAATGGAATTTAAATAATCTTCTTGGTGTTGGCTTGTCTGACATTGGTGTCCGACCATCACGACCCTAAATGAATTTTGGGTCGTGACAATTGGGGTACTACGTGGAAAAAAAATGTGAGAGACCTAGTTATAATATGTATAAATTTTTGTAGATAATTTGTATTAAATTATGTGCGCAGAAGTAAAAATCATTTACCTTGATCCATAATGGTTTGATCAGTCTATGACTATCTTCTAATGCAGATAATCATATCTTGTCCTTACTAGCTGTTTAGTTAAGTATGCGGGGGATCGAATTAGCAACCCTTGTAGCTATATCCGTATTGACTATAGAGCAACACTCATACAACTATATTTGCATAGCTAGTGCAAAACCTCGAATGAGATAAAATGCACAAAAGGTTTGAGTTTGTGCCTAACGGACTCAAATAATTGTGTATAAGATTAGATACCCCATGTGTAGTTTGCATACTGCCCCGAGTCCACCAAGTAGAACCTAAATGGTCTCTCAAACCTAAATTATCTTTGTCTGAAGGATATAAGAAGAATTCTATGAGATAGAGAATACACGGCTTGACCGCATCCTCATCGTTTACCTAACTACGGCTGGTTATAATTTGTTTCAAGTATGACTTCTCAACTTTTTTTTTGTTTGGAAAATAGCTCCTCATTATTTTACTGTCATACTTAGTTGTGTAACCAAAGTCAGTCACTTTTGTATAACATCTAAGGCGACTAATCAGGGCAAACTCTCTCAACCCAAAATTCAACATCTCGCCATTTATCTCTTTTATAAAAAAAGTCGAAACCAGATGCGTTAAATTCATACATCATGAGAAGGTGAATTGCATGCTTTTGGATACATATTTTGGCAAGGAAAGAAAATATCCAAAATATGTCTTTTTAAAAAACTTTAATCCATTTTTAGACAGTAAATCCTTGATTTGGCCAGAAATAATAGGGTCGGATAGTGTCTGGAACCTAGTGATACCATAATCAACATCATGTAGTACAAAAAAATTTTAGTAGTTTCAATTTATTTTTTAAAGCTAAAAAACTTGTTCTCATCTCATGAACATACATATTTTTTTTATTTGTAGATATTTTATCTACATTGTGTAGATTTGTTGTAGATTAACAAATTTTTTATATTCCCTGTAAATTGTAGGTTTCTTGTATATTATTTGAAATCATTTAGTTAGAGAATGTACTACATGATTTAGTTAGTTTTATTGGTTATTATTTGCTCTTTTGTAGATATTTCAGTTTCTGTAGAAAAATTATATATATTATGTCTAGTTCATACTTTTTAATTTCTTGCTCTAAACATAATTTTATCAGTGCATTTGTAGATTCAGTATAGTAAGTTGTATATGTTTACTAATGTTGAAACTTAATTGTTTGCAATGTATTAATATTTTTTTGATTGTAGTTAAATTGTTTGCAACTTCTGTGATAACTTCTTCTTCGATGAAATCATCAGTGGAAGCAATGTCTTTGCCCTTCCGTCTTCCAGATTTAGCAGACGTCGAGGCTTCACCAGCATCCGTATCGTGCTTATGTTTTGTTCGAGCTTCTGCCCCAGCTTTACGAGGGGAAAGCCTGGGTTTGGTCTTTGCTTTTGCATATGCCGATTTTGAAACTTTTTTGGGTGAATCCTGTGAGAAACCACCCAAATCAAAAGTAGGAATATCACCTACTTTAGCTTTTTTAAGGCTAATCTTCGAAACTGTTTTCTTCTTGATTGAAAATTAAGCAAAAATTTAAGCAACTACAATTTTAGTAGAGTATTTAGAGCTGGAATCTGTAAAAATAGAAAAGAATTTTTGAAGAAGAGTGAAAAAAATAGAGGAATTTTTGAAGAAAAGTGAAAACATGCGTTAAATGGGGGAGGGGGGGGATGGGGGAGGGGAAGGGATACTGAAGATACGTGGGGTATGGAGAGAGAGACGTGAGAGGAGTGAGATATGTACGTTAGAGTAATTAGGAATTAATTTATTATCATTAAATTGATAAAAATATACATAATTGGTAAATTTATATATATTATGTAATTAGATTAAAACTTGAGTAGGCAGGGTAATAAAATTTTGAAATAGTTTATATGAATATAAAAATTCTTTTCTTAAATACCAAAAATACTTATAAGTCAAAATCAATCAAAAATTGTAAATTGGTCACTCTAAAGATATGATTTTCAATGCACAAGTGCTAACTAAAACTTTTAGAAATATCCTTTTCAAAATAAATCTCATATTCCCCTCTTCCTTTCATTTTTCAATGATTCGTCCTGCTCGTCACTTTTAAATTTATCAATGAAGTGAAAAATAGATGATTAATAGACTATCAAAGGCAAATAATGGAAAGAAAAATAAACACAATACTAACTCATTACTACCATATAACAAGCTAGGATAATT